>VYZT01023570.1:61440-110515 GCA_013400735.1 Pomatostomus ruficeps | reverse complement strand
AGCGCTCTGACAGCACCTGCAGGACAGCGCGGGCACTCGGAGCCGGGAAGGGGAATAAGGTAACCAGCGGATTTACCTGGGTCCGGAGAATTTTTGGCCCCGAGTCCCTAAATCCGCGCCCTCAAAATCGAGAGCAAGTCAAGCAGCTTCTTCGGCAAACGCCAGCCGGCAGGCGCGCACGCACCGCACACACGCACCGCACCGCACACACTCACCGCACACACTCACCGCACACACGCACCGCACCGGACACACACACTGCACACACACACCGCACAGAGACACACGCACCGCACACACACACCGCACACATCCTCCGCACACGCCACACAGACGCACCCATCACCCATCACACATCACCCATCACACATCACTCATCACACATCACACACATGCACGATCTGGCTCTCGGAGCAGCGGTGCTGCAAATCCCGGATCTGGCATCAGCATCGATCCCCCGCTCCCGCTGGAGCAGCCCCTTCCCAAACTGCCGTGCCGAGCTCTGTCCAGCACACTGGTGTTCTACACGTTCAGGGAAGTTCAACACCTTCCACCAAACCGAGCTGTCAGGCAGCGGCAGTCCCAAGCCTGAATCCCTACACCCTCGGGAACGCTCCCCCGAGTGCTGAGCAGCCAGCTCTGACCACATCTCACTCCGTCATTCCCACTGGCTGGATAAGCCCCACTGCCCTATTGCAATGCTGGGGTGTAGCGTCTGGCTGCCTTTAAAGAGATGTTGGATGTGGGTTATTGTGACTTTGCTTAAGCTCCATGCCCTGGGCACAGATGGGTGTGATGGGAAAGGATGGCTGCTCTTGATCTCTGTCTGAAAGGTAAAACTTCGGGTTCACACTGGGGGGAAGGGAAAAAAGGCACTCCACACGGAATTTTCAAAGTCCTGCTAGCAGGGCAGGGTGCATTAGTGCCAAATTCTTATAGGGAACTATACACACTTTACTTGGTCTCTAGAACATAAAGGTTCGCTGCCAAAAGAGTTCTGGACTTGGCAAAAGTGGGACTGTCATCTCGTGGTATTCTTTAGCCGTTCTGTATTGGAGCCCACATTTTAGGAGCAGCAGAAATGTTCTGTCTATTCTTATCTCCCTCCTTGAGGCTGGAAAAGGTAACATCCTGCTGCAGCCAGCACAGATGCCTGTGCAGTGCTCCTGGAGAGGAATAGTGGTGGAGTTTGCATTTGGGACTGAAGCAGTTGCAGCTTCCCTATCTAAAATTTGAAGAGGTTGTGGAAAGAGCAGGAGCATCCCACATTGGAGCACACTTTTGGTGTGAATTTCAGCAAGGCTGGGATTCTGAAATGCACTCAGAGCTGCTCCATTCTAACTCTCTTTATCCAGCTGAATGCAGGAGCAAAAATTGCTGAGATCAGGAAAGATGTGTGTGGCAGATCTGCTGTTTTACACCACCTATACACCAGCAGCCAGATTATTATTCTGTGAGATTTTTTGCTTGTTTTCTGCTTTAAACATGAGGATGTGGTGTTTGGGGAGCAAAATTGGACTAGTTAACAGGCTGTAGCAAATCCTGTTTTCAGCTCTTTCTAACACAGTCTGGGGGGATGAGCCTAAAAAGAGAAGGTAAAAGGAGATCCAGGTTGATTTCTTTGTTTTATTTTTTCCAGAAGGGAGTGTATTCACACACACCTGCAGGCTGGGGCAGCACACAGAGGCACATAGAGGCTCCTGTAGCCTCCCTTCATCACATCTCACCTGAGCAGCCCAGCACAGCACTGCCAGTTCTCACAGGGCTCGCTCCAACACGCAGCTAAAATGAAGGCACAAGTGAGTCCAGTGCATTTCTCCCTTGTCTCACAGTGTACATTCGTTTTATGTCCATGAGTTTCAGTCAGGTGCAGCTTTCTGGTGAGCAAGGATCATGTCCTGGAACTCCTTTATGAGGAACATGCACTGTCCCACTTGCTTGTGTTTACTAATACGTAGGAAATGTGTTTGTGGCAGTGCTGCTGCTGCCTGGGAGGGCAGCGCGTACGCATGGCATGCCTCAGCAGTAATTACCAGATTCATGTGGGATGGAAGGAACAGCATGTTAGGGGATTGCAACAGTAATAAGACACAGAGATGATACTGATTCTATTACACTGCAAATGCATGCATATAATAACCATGGTTGTAGGAGGAGGAACAAGGATTAAAAAAAAAAATAATAGCTTCAGCTTTTTATTTAGGAACAAAGTCCTGATTTCTCAGCGTGCCTGAAGTGTTTTATAATCCCGTCAATTAAAAACGGAGTATAAAAGAACAGCTTTTTTTCTCCACCTGTTTTACTGCCTTTTTATTTTGCATGTGGAATGCAGGAACATTTCCAGTCTGTGACAATCTGGGAACCTCCAGGAATGGAAGGCCAGGAGGCAGGTTGGTACAGCAGCCCATGAGGGCTTGGGGAAACTCAGGGTTATGCCTGATTTGTAAGCATTGTGAAGGTCCCAAATATTTAGCTGTGTTCCCTCATTGTCCCTTTTGTGCAAAGTTATGAAGACTGAGTACAGATTCATAGATTATGAGGCTTAATAGAACCATTGTGGCTTGTGGATCTTGCATAACCCAAGCCATCAGCTAAATTGGAATTAATTCCTGTTCAAACTAGATGATACCTCATAGGAAAAAGAGAAAAAATGAAACCCAATAACATATCCAGGCATATTTTAGCAATTGCCTATGATGAAAATCTGCCATTGTGTTTGGTAAATTGTTCCAATAGGTTTCATCCCCCACAGGTAAAAAACTGGGCTTTCTCTACCTCTCTGCATCTAACTGTCTTCAGTTCGAAATGCTTCTCCTTGTAATATCCCTGTCTGCTGGCTTAAGAGCCCTTAATTATCCCATACCTGTTTCCCATGGGGACACTCCCAGGCTGCTGCAGAGCAAGTATGAACTGAATACTTGCCTGGGAGCAGCCTTAACCCACTTCAGATGTCTGTTAGTCCTGTGCTGCTTCAAACAGGGCAGCTCTTGGCTCCTGCACGGTCCTGAAGCCACCACTTTATCTGTCTGCTGGCAGGGGAAAGAAAAGCCAGACCACAGCATGAAGCATAAGCACATAAAATTTGGCACAGATCATTACCCTTCCTGCCTAGTGCACATCATGCTGTTGTCCTTCTGGGAGAGTAAATATCAAGGAGCAGAAAAGTCTGCAAAAATGTGGAGATAATTTTCTTTCTTCACATTGTAGCTGCAGGTGGATGCTAAACACTACCTATACATCTTTACCTGTCAGTTTATCTGGGGTTGCTTCTCTGTGTATAAATGAAGGAACAAACATATCCACCAAGTCTTATGGAATAAAGAAACGAAGGCAGTGAGAAACAAAGCAAAAACTCTGCAAATTGGATGGAGGGCAGGGTATAAGTTTTACTGATCATTAGATTCTATTAAGGTAGCCTGGATGCTGCTGGCAAGTAAAGAAGGGTTTGTTCGTGTAGTAAAAGCAGATGCCAATATTGATTTCTGTGAACACATGATGGCCGATGGAGTAAAACAATGGGAATTTGTAAATTTAGGTATTTAGGTGATCCCATGTGTTCCTCATCCTGCAATCCTGAACTGCATGTGAGATGCTTACTCCATGTAAGCTCTTAGGCTTCTGAGATAATCATCACTGCTCTTCAGCAAGTCCCTTGTATTCTCGTTTTCTCTGTATATGTGTGTCTCTGTAGCTGGAGATATTCTGCTTCCATAACTATGTACATTTTTGGGGTCTTTCCTGTACTGTAAAGTGGATTTTTGAGCCTCACTTAAAAGGACTTCTGAAGGAAATAAACAGTTTCCAGATTTAGCAGTGAAGAGTATGCAAAATGATTGTTACTTGCAATCCGTGGTTTTATCTCATCCAGCAGCACTGGAGGTGCTGTAAAGGACAGGATGAAAGAGGAGTCTCTGGCTTCCGCTTTCCTTGGGCAAGCAAAGAGCAGGGGATGAGGGAAGGAGGATGAGCACGAAAGGCAGGGAGGAAGGAGCTGGCAGGCTGTGCCCTCCGTGGCCGTGTGTCCGTCCCTGCGTCCCCAGGCTGCCCAGCCACAGCATCGGGGCGGCTTGTGCCGAGAGAGGCCGAGCAGGGGCACGTTTGGGGTGAAGCCTCGTGGAAGGAGAGCTGCTGGATGAGCCAGTCTGAGGGCAGAGGGGCACTGCAGAGTGGGTGGTGTCTACTGAGTTGCCTTTTGCTGGCAATCAGTGATTGCCTGTGCCATCAACTGTAAAGAATTTCTCTGGTTCCCAGATGCGCTTTTGAGCTCCATTTCTCCCAACCACTCAAACATATGGAGAGCTGGCCGACTTCAGAATCCTGTTTACTGACACTTCCTGACTACCGATTGGATAAAGGAAAGAATTTAATGAGCTATGACTTAAAATCAGTATGCTTTCTAACTCTTCCCTCAGTTTTTGCTTCCTGCAAGGACTCACACCCTGGCCAAGGTTATGCATTTTTGAGACCCGTTATCTAACTGCAACACAATTTTTTTCCCAAGGAGACTTCATCATGATTCGTTTGAGTATATCTGGGGTAATCTGTTTTATAACAGCACAACGTGATGCTACCCTGGTGGTACAAACTGCAGTAGAACTACCAGTTTCTGATGTTTTGTGTCATTAATCCTGACTGTCTTAAGAGAATTTAGTGTGTTATAATGGCAGTAATATTGGTTTCAGCAGGAAATGTGATGGAGAAGCTGTCTGTCAGGAAGCATCCCAGGTAGCCTGTGCTTTGGGGATATGACAGACTCACCACTGTGTAATTAAGAACTGATCATGAGTTTAGATTTAGCCCAATTTCCTTTCTTTCTTGCCTAGAGAAAGAAATACCCACTCCCCTACTACACTCACACCTTTTATCCTAGGACCCAGCAAAGTACTGCGAGACAATTAATATTTATGGATGTCTTCATCCTGTTCAGGAAAGTGGTGTGTCTGATCCAAAGCCCTTTGGTGTCAGTGGAAGGACTCCGACTGATTTCAGTGGGATTTGGATCAGATCTTTGAACAAATGCTCAGCTTCAAAGTCTGCACTTAGGTTTTATTGAGTGGTTTAAATATTTTTGGAAGTGCTTTGTTTCATCATGTCAATGGGTCTTTTTCTCTGATAGGAACAACGAGATGAATCTTCCTGATGACAGATACTCTGTGCTGGCATTGCTGAGCAACAAGAACAAAAAAAGAAGAGTAGTGTGGGGTGGGTTTTTTTTTTTCCATCCTTAAAACAACAATGGATTTATTATTTATCACGTTTCAAATGTGTGAATGTCTACAGTGATTTCTACCACTACCGTTAATAAGTACAATTTTTCAGATTTCCTCAGAGTCATAATCTTTGTGTTACATCCAGTGAATGTTTTTAACTGGAAATGTCCCATCATGCAAGCACAAGTGCACACAAGGGTTTTTAGTGATTTGGAGAGTCTTGTTTAAATTATTGTGTCTTCTTGCCTTACTTCAGTGGACACGGGGCTCCTATTTGCATAATGCAGTTGATGTATGGGTATGAGGAACCTTCACTGTTGAAACTCTGGTGAGCTGATGTGAGAAGTTTCTTCCCTTTAGTTTTCAGTAGTAAAAGAAACATAATGAAATCTCTCCATATCATTATTTTTATGGCAGTGAGGTTGAAAGAATACAAATTCCACTGTGCTAATGACATATCCAGAAATATGTGAGGAGCAGGAGCAATGGGTGAAATTCAGTCCTGGGCAGAGGGCCAGCCTCGAGTGATTCATCATGAAAGCCCCCAATTAAGACCTCAAAACAGGGCTTAAGTGAGACTTCAGTGCCCTACGCCTTGAGCTGCCTTTCTGCAACACTGGGAGAAAGTTCCTCCAATGAATTATTCATCATAAATAATGCATTCTATTAGTTTAGCCTATTTTTCTTGATTCCTTGAATTTATTTAATTGAAATTACTCACCAAATAATTTCTATGAATAATCATGGCCCGAGGATTATTTTTGAGCAGTTCACGGTGAGCATTTCAAATTCCACATTCAGAACAAGAGCTGTGTCATTGAGTTGTCATTATGCACAGAGGTCACATAGTTCTGGTTTTGCTTCAGCAAAAAAATGAGATGAGTAGAAAAGAAACAGCATTTTTTCATACTCCGTGTGTTCCCAAAAATTCCTGCCATTAAGTTCATTCCATGAGATGTTTGTGAGTAGTTGCCCACCGAAGAAAAAATTGGGTAACCATTGGCTTTTATGGTTTTCATATGTGCTCCCTCATCCTCCTTTTTGTCCAGGGTTATGAAGACTGAGCACACACATTTGTTACAAGGATGTTTGGTTTTTGGAGCAGCTGCTAATGAAGACCCAGCTCCCAGGAAGGGGCTGGACAACACCTGCTGAGAACAAATCTTTCGTTCTCCTTTGCTTCCACGTTCAGCCTGTCGCTTTGCTTTATTAAACTGCCTTTTTCTTGGCCCACAAGTTTTTCCAAGGATAAAAAAGTTAATTCTCTGAGAATTAAATACTTCAGGTTTTGGCTAAAGGAAAACATTCCCTGCTTTCCTGCAGTCTTTTCCACATCACTCTGGCCAGAAACCTTGCTGTCTCTGAGCAGTAATCATTTACCTGAAAAATACCCCATAATATTTGTCTTATGGAGGCTGGTAGTACAGATGCTGACTTTGAAGCATGATGTATAACTGCAAGTGGCATGAAAAGAAATTGATGAGACAATTAGAACTTGTGAGAATGGTGGCTGCATTAATATGTTGGGGAGAACCACTTCTAAAGTATTTCAAATGCCACAGAAACCTTAAAATTTATTTGGCATCTGAAGTAGCTCCCTGAGTTGTTATTGCACAAATCACAATATAAACATGCATTAAATCCTGACCTAGACTTCAGCCACAGACAAATCTCCCTTTGGCTTCATGGAGCCAGGATTCTGGCTGATTTCTGTGCTGGGGAATTACACACAAACAGACAAATCTTCAGTATCTGGTATGACATTTTATGGTGAGATGTAGGTGCTTGGGTAGAAAACAGGCATGCTCAGAATCTCCTCTGCTATTGACAGTGGTCAGACTCTGATGTTGCTTAAAACTGCTTGATATCAATTTTTAACATTACAGTTTACCTCGCCTTGAAGTTGCTTTCCTGGCCGTCCTCAGAAACATCTCTGGCTTGAAAGACTCATTCCAAAGAAATAAGGAATGTCCCAAATATGCACAGTAGCTGAAAGGACAATAGGAAGGGGTTAGTTAGGATAATACCTCTGCTTTGTATTGCAGTCATTGTGGTCAGCATGCTGAACATATTCAGTCATCTGCTTTCCAGCCTGAGTGCCAGGGGTGCTCGGGGACACCTGGATCTGTGGAGCTGTCAGAGGATGAGCGTGAGCCTGGCTGCTGCACAGCAGGGGCCTTGTTCTTGGTGTGGGGCCTTTCCAGCCCATGGGATTCCAGGTGAAGTGGAACAGCTTTGGCCTCAATACAAAGTCTGTGTGTGCATTCCATAGCTTTTGTGGCATTTCTTTCCATTCCAAAGCATATAATTTTTGAACAACTGCCCATCCTTTATATGGCCTCCTTTTTATCATCTATTAGTCCTTTTCCTGTAAAGCAATAAAATCCTTTGCACAGCAGGAGATTTTTATGTCCACTTTGTGCCTGAGCAGCAAGCAAAGCCAGGAGGAGAAGAGGATAGCTCAGTCAGCCTTGGTAATCAACTGTGGCTTGGAATCTGGAAAATCCATTTGCACACATATTTGCTCAGAGTGTTTTTGCTTTACAGCCACTACTCTGGTTAGCATTGGAGCTTTCTGATTAGAAATAGTGTTGCTTTTGCAGACAGAAGTGCTTGGCTTTATTGTTTGTAGCTGGTGTTGCTGATGCACTTAGAATTCTGTAGAGCTGAGGTCCCTCCTTTACAAATATTTACCTGTGAACTGTCTAGTGCTCCAGATCATCCCAAGTATAAGCGCTTCAGTATCTTCCTTTTTAGAGATGTGTCTTTCAGAAGCCTCTCTTGCCTTATGACAACTACTTTTTTCTTTAGATAATTTTTCTTTTACTAATACAAATACCTTAAATATCTTTTCTTTTGGCAGAATACATAAATATCAACAGCTAACAGGTGTCATTTGCAAATCATGGCTTACACTCTACCTGTAGCAGAATTTTACTTGTGGCAGATGCATTGCACCTACAAATTTCTCACCCCCAAAAGAGATTTTTAGTTGTTATTTTTTATCCTTTCTGCTATTAAAATTTGTATTCAGTATTAGTATTTTGATCCTGCAGGAACATCTGATAACATGAGTCATGAACCAGCCCTCATTGTTGTATTGTCAGCTGTTTTGCTTATCTCTTTCTTTCTTCTCTAGAGGGCAAGTATAACTGTGAGGAGGGGGTCATATCATTTTTGTTCCATACCTTAAGAGCTTTTATAATATGAAGGCTTAGATCTGGAATTATAATCGTGTGGGATGCTGTATGCACAAGCAGAATGACAGCACTTGCCAGGTAGCTTGCAATGATGTATTGAGAATTTTGCTATTTTTTTAAACTGAATGTGGACATAAAAGATGCACCTATCTCTGAAAGATAGGCACAATTAGACTGACAGCTTGTATGTCAGGCTTCTTGTTGGTGTCATTTGAAATTGCTGGAATACGGTGTTGCCACTCCCTCCCTTCTTCCATTCCCTGAAATGAGGCTTATACTGGAAACGCTGACAAGACCCTTATCATTTGAGATGGCACCGTGCACAGCTTTAAATACTGGTTATAAATGTTAATGCATTATCTGAATGATATTTTTTCTACATGTAGGCAGCTCAGGATAGAGTCTCAGTAATAAATTTAACGAGTTTGGGGGGGGAGACGCAGTGTGCTTATGTGAGTATTATAATGATTGGCATTTTTGCAAACAGCATATGATAAGTGGTGCAATTTTATTTTCAAAGTTTAATCAATAGAGAGCTCTTTGATATTGCCATATACTTCGTAAATAGATGCTTCCTTGGGATGACAGCAAAACAACTTCTGTATCATGGTGTGTTTACGCTTAGGGTTTAATCAATCTGCTTTAGTGATTGTCATAAATTTTGATATTCCAAAATTTAAATAGGAGCTATAAAATAATTGTGCTTCATGGTGGCATCCTGTTGCCGCTAGCCTGGGTCATCTGGCTTCACAAATGTTGAAAAGGGTGCGAAGTCCATGACTGTGCCAATTACAAGAACATGGGCTGTGTACCAGTTTATTCTCATGTATTGTGAACCCACACCCGCTGGTGCAGAGGAAATTGAGGTGGCTCTTCAAGAGCTTAAGAAGGACTTTATGAATGTCTTGTGCTAACTTTTGGGAATGAATTTCCTGTCAGATAAGAAGAGGCAGAAATGACCCCACGTTACACCACAGCCTCCCCTGTAATTTTGATCCACCTGGGTCACAGGAGTTGTTGAAGCCCCTTCTGTGTGAGCACAGTAGTCCAAACCCCTCGGGGTGGCTCCTTCAGTGGGCCCCAGCACCAGTACCGGTGCTCTTCAGGGAGACTGAGGGCAGCAGAGCATCCCTGGCCTTTCTGTGGGACATTTCAAACCAGCCCAGAGGACTCGGGGAGATTCCCGCTGCTCTGGGTGAGCTTTGTTCTTGTTGAGCAGAGCCTGATGGGCTGGGTCTCTTTTGTTCCTGGAACCAGCAGCAGCAGTGGAAGGCTGAGCTTTGGAAGATCATTTCACAAGCATCTGAAGGCTGACCATGTCCACAGGGAGCTGTGGTGCCAGCCCAGCTTGCCCTCCCTGCTGCAGCAGCCTGCAGATATTCACTCTGCCCCACAGGACCAGTCCTGGGGAATCCTGCCTGGAACAGGCGGTGTGGAAGATTTCTTGGATGTGGCAGCAGAAGGACACACACCATGAACTCGGAGATAACCTTTGGCAGGGAACTCTCTCTGTCTGTCTCACCTTTTCTGATAAAATACAGTCACTGGTGGGCATTTGGGAAACAGGGAAGCTGGAGTGTTTCAGGTGATTTAACCTGACTGGAGCAGCGTGCCACTGGCACCGAGGCAGAACCTCCAGAGATGGCAGTGGGAGATCTGTGCCAGGCACCACGGCAGGGAATGACCCGGTCGGATCCTGGTCTCAGCACAGAAATTCCTCCAGAGCCAGGAGGGGTTTTGGCAGGCTGACAGCAGCGTAGGATCAGGGTTTCCGTGTGCTGTGCATACCTGATGAGCTGTCGTAGATGCCTGTGAAAAAAATGGTCTTTGAAAATTTGTTTATTTTTAACACTTTTTTCTTGCAACAAGAAGACACTCTTTCAACATCTAGATATGGCAGCTTCAGCTGGAGTTCCACTTATATTCATACAAAGATTCAAGAGAATGACCTAGAGAGAGCAGAGGGGTTTTACTCCTTTTTATACAGTTTTGTTTTGTGATGTGTGTGTGTGTGTGAGCTCTGCATGTGCGAATATACCCATGTATGTACATCTGTTTGTTTAAATAACGCGTTTTGCTTTGCTGTCCCCTGACCAACACCCAGTGCTGGTCTGCCTTTGTGAATATGCTGTAATGGCTGATTCTTTTGCATTCTTTGTGCTATCTTTGCTTATGCTGAATAGCAGCTGACACTTTAATTGGGATGGCTGAGCTCAGTGCATTCGCCTTTGGAATTGGACACTTTTCAGTGCAAAGAGAGGCTGCCACAGACTGACTCTTCGGTCTTTATCCTCAATCAAAACTCCATTAAAGCAGACCTATAGTTTGTAGTGAGGGACATTCTCCCTTGCATTGAAATGCATGGGAAAGGCTGGAGACTCAGTTTTTAAGGTTAATTAGGTCCTGAAAAGAATTAACTGAATTTGCTTTCTCTATCTTTTTTCCCCCCTATTTTTAAGAAGTGTTTTAATAACTGTCATCTTTTTTGGTATATTCAGATACACTTTTCCCTTTATAGAAAAAAATTTTATGTACTTTTGAATTTATTAAAAGCCATTTTGATAGACAGATTCTAATTCTCATTTTAAACAAAATGAACATAGTGCTTGTACATTGTGTTAAAATTCAGGCATCAGACATTACTAAATATTAATGTGAGTTGTACAGTCAATCTTTATTTTTGTTTAACTGACTGCTGACATTATGCACTGCTTAAGCACTCAATGTGAATCTGGTTTTCAGTTGCCTACACCGTGTTTGGAAAATAAAGGAACAAATAGTTTTAGGGCATGACCATTCAAAAATTCCTTGGTGGGGGTGGAAGTTTCAGAAACCAATTTTTTGGTTTATTTTCAGGTTCCTGTTATGTATCTGCTGTGGACCCTGCTGTTGACTCAGAAAGGTAAATATTCTCCTTTTCAACTCCCTTTGGAAGGTTGCCTTTGGCTGCATGAAAACATGATTCTGTATTGATGTAGTAACAATAGTTAAGTGGCCTGCCTGTGGCCCAGCAGGAAATCCCCTCTGTGCCCCTAAGGAGGGTTCCCAAAGCCTGCCTAACACTGCCAGCAGAGGCAGTCTCCCTGTAGAACAGCATGCAAGGTTTGAGGCAGGAGAAAACTGCTGGCTGGAGTCAGTCTCATAACTTTCTTCTTTTTGTTACTGAAAATAGAGCTATTTCTCATGCTTACCCTTCAATGTCAATATACGTGAAGAATGGAATGTGTTGTAGGAGGGAGGAGGGAGATATCATCTTGTTCTTTTACTCAATTTTAGTTGAATTGATTTTGCAGAGGAGTAAATTTGTATTTGTAGTCCTCCTCCCCATCCCAGGTTTCCTTGTGTTACCTTCACTTCCAGCCCTTTCTCCCACATCCCTTCAGAAAATAACTGGGTATTCTCTTAAACCTTAGCAGTAATCCAGGCAGGAGAAAGTTAAAGAGAGGCCCTGTAATTTCAGCGTAATAACATGGCTCTTCTCATTCTAATGATGTTCCTTGCTCCTTGTTAGATTAAAGAAGATTTTTGTGACTTTTTTCCTGTTGCTGTACAACACACTTTAGTCATGAAATGGCAACATTCTCCATGGATTGCAGGATTTTCTTCTTGATTCTTTTCTTCTGTTATGATCTCTTTCTTCTCATCTCAGCTCAGGCTCTAGGTTTTATATCTGTTGTACTGAATGTAAAATGCTTGGAAAGAGCAAGAATGAACAGAGACTGACAAGGCAGACTTCTGATCAATCGTGTTACACCAAAAAAAAAATAGTAGTCAAATGGGAAGAGACACAGTGGAGGGACTGCTGTGGGCACGCTGAAGAAAAGTGGGGTAAGCTCCAGTTTTAGAGCGTGGTTTGGAGATCCCAGCCTTGTGTCCTGCCTGACACCCACGAACCCTCCTGGGACAGCCCCTCAGAGCCGCAGAGCAATGAGGCCCAACTGGGCAAAGGCAAGCAAGCAGAAGCTCCTGTAAAAACACATTTTTCTTGTTCTGTGCTCTATTTACATGAGCACCCACCAGTTTCAGCACTAACGGCCCACTGGAGGTGCTGAATGAATGAAGTCACACAGTCAGTCAGGCTTAGCTTCAGAAATCATGGGACCAGTACTGGATCTTGGAGTTTTGCTTGTCCATTCCGGGTATGTTTCACTTGTATGAAATACACTTCAGCATTTCACACCTTCTGTCACCTAAGAGTTCTTCAGCACAGCCTCATTTGTCACATCTTCAGGCATCCAGGAACATCTGGAGAGTCAGTGAGTTCAGCCAGCTTGCAGTACATTCTCAAATCCTGGCGTTCCTGCTCCCACAGCTTTGGGGTTCTGCAGTGTCAAAGCAAGCAGACATCAGTTAACGTAAACAGACACAAACAGATTCACTGGCGGTACAAAGCAGTGAGATACAAGTGTTCACAATTAACTAGTGAATTTTGATGGAAGCTGAGTCATGGATTCCTCCTGTGGCTTTGAAATTGCTGACAAAACAAAGTTCTGGGCTTATTTGCCATTCAGTGCAGAGCTACATTTGCTATCTGTGCCCAGGAAGCTTGATAATGTCTCAGAAGCCCCTTGCTCTGAGCAAGGGAAAACACAGCATAAGGTGATCATTGCTCCAAGTGTAACTATTGAGTAAAACAGATTCCTTGATGGCATCAGGAGCAGAACACAAGTGCACAAAACTGATCTCCTTTGAAAGGCAGACTTGTTTTTGCAGATGTTGGAAAGCAAGTTGGTTGTTTGTTGTTTGGATTCCATACAAGGGAGTGTCTGATAATGAGTTGCTTTTATGCAGAGAAAGTCGATTATTTACGTGATTGCTTAGAGTCAGAAGAAAGCTGTATCAACAGACCTTAGCAAGTTATGGACCTAAAGCCATCCCTTTCTGGCACCTCCTGAAGGCAGTGTTTTACCGTGCTAACAGGCAAAATGCAACGGGAGCAGATCAGCTGAGGCAGGCGGACAGGTACTGTGGCCGGGTTCATTGAATGTGTTTGTTGAGGTCAAGTCTCCTCAAGGCAGCGTACCAGAGGTGCTGTGTCCTGAGTTTCTGAGGCTGTCACCTGCTAATTGGATAGACTGTCTCTGCCTTAGTGCTGATCAGAGTTAATGCCTGAGATCAAAAGATAGCTCAATGAAGACAAATTTTGCGGCATGAGAGAATTGGTCGTGTATTTAAGTTTGTAAATACAGAATAAGCAGAGCATTGGTATTATGTAGGTGTGCGTAAGAGTGTTGTGAGATAAGATCCTGAGGCACTCATTGAATCTGAACAGTTGGACATAGGGTTTAAAGAAAATTAAG
Organism: Pomatostomus ruficeps; assembly: GCA_013400735.1. Lineage (NCBI taxonomy): Eukaryota > Metazoa > Chordata > Aves > Passeriformes > Timaliidae > Pomatostomus > Pomatostomus ruficeps. The sequence goes on along the minus strand of VYZT01023570.1, from coordinate 96,805 downwards.
TGTCCTAATTCGTGTTATAAGCTCTTCCCAATATACTAAAATTCCTCCCTCAGATTCTCTTGGAATGGTCCCACATCCCTAGAACATACCATAGGACTTCCTGATTGCTGTGGAATCTTTCCACCTCCATAAGAGAATGTAATACTGTTTATAAACGGAGGCAGAGCTGGTTCTGCAGGCCATATTCTGTGATACAGGGAACTCTGACTGCAACAAAATCAGAGGAATTCCTGCCACACAGGTGCAGGAATGGGGGAGCACAGTGCTGGGGACACTATTCCTCCTTTAACTGTAGTCAGCAAAGGTTTTCTCAATCCCCTTTCAGACACTTTGGCAGGTGAAGGCTTTTGAAATAGAGTGAAATCTAACCTGGCATCATGGGGGAGCTTTATTTAAAGCAAGTATATGTACACACACACTTCCTACACCAACAACCTCCTTTTTGCCCATATAAAAATAAATGTTTTCTCAAAATTTGCAGATTTGCATCCAATACATCCTCTTTGCATGGGTTACTCTTTCAGGGCATCAAACAGTGATCAGCAGGATAAGGCTGGAGGGGACTGAAACTTTCTTTCTGCTGCAGAACATTCTGGCAGGGTGTCAGACAATGAGGAAACAGGGACTACTGAGGAGGTCTGTGCTGTGCAGCTGGTGCTCACCAACCTCTGAGTGGCAGCAGGATGGTTGTGCAGAGGGCGAGAGCCACTGTTCAAGGTGGACAGAGCCAAGCTGGGGTACACCAGGAGCATATTGAGGTGTGTGCGTGTTGTGCTACTGCATTAACCACACCCGGTGTGCCTGCAGTGCTCCGCCCTTGATGTCCTGTGAGCAGGAGGATGCTCTCGGATTTTTGCCTCATCTGCTTTTTCCTGGCCAGGTGGCTGTAGCAGACACTCCCCACAGTGTCACCCACCATGGGCTGCCCTCGGGTCCTGAGCTGCTGTCAGGGGGCTGCAGTCAGGGGGCTCATCACCTGTCCTGAAGGCACAGACAGCTCCGTGTGCCCCAGTTGCCCTCTCACATCAAGGGCAACTCTTCACTCATAATGTCCTGACCTGTCCTTCCTGAAGCGCTGGATCCATCCATGGCAGCCCTCAACAGCAGCTGACCCCTCCCCTCCCTTTCCTCCAGCCTAGTGCACCCACTGCTGTGATGCCAGAAAATCACAGCCCATCCCAGGACCTTTTTGGGCTCCTGTTTGTCCCCTGTAGCATACAGGCACTTACTGGGGATCACTGTGAACCAGCTCCAAGGCTTTGCACCTGCCCAGGGACACCTGTCCCAGCAGCAGGGCAGGTGCAGCAGAGACCAGCCAGCCCCAGAAGGACTTCTTGACTTGCACAGCCCCACTGAAGCAGCTGACATCGAGGGCAGACACTCCCTCAGTGGTCAGACACCTGTCCCAGCACTGGGGTTATCCTGCACTTGGGCCGGCGTGGGACCCCGCTGCCTGCTGGTTTGGTCCTTCCCAGGTGTACCAAGAGCACGGAATTGAGCAAAACCCCGACCTGAGCCCTCAGTGCAGCGCTCATTAGCAGCAGGCTCAGCCCCTGGCACTGCCTGGTGCATACTAACGACTTGTTTTCATCCTTGCAGGGCATGGGAACTGTCCCCACATGCCGGCAGCCTCAGCCGCTCCTCCCGCGGGGTGCTCCGGGCCTGGGCCAGCACCCAGGGGACCTCGGCGGTGCTGGCGGGTTACAGGTGATCCCATGTACACGGGGAAAAAAGAGAAACTATCACTTGTTCTGAAGACTGTGCACAGGATTTATGATACGTAAGATTTTGCTTTTTTTTTTCTTCTCTGAGTGTGCAGGCACTTTTTCATAAGTCCTCCGCTGCCTCGGGTTGAGACAGGATGCCCTTTCTGCTGGCAATGTGATGCTATGGAGCTGGCAGCCCTCCTTTTCACAGCCCCACACTAGATGCAGGGTAAGCAGGCAGGGGAAGATAAATCTGGAAAGGGAGAAGGTTGTGCTGTTCTAGTTTCTCTTCCCCTCTCTTCTGGTCTTTTCCCCAGGTCTTTTGCCCTATAAATGCAGGTAAAAGCCTCCAGTCCCAAGCAGCAAAATGAAGAGAGCCACGGGCTCAGGCAGTATGTGTCCACTCTAATTCCTCTTTTCTTTCTTCTAGTAGTCCAGACAAGTCCTGCATGTTTTCTGCTTCATTCTTTGGGTCAAGAACACACTGGTTAATAGCCAATTATTTCATACCCTAAGGAAGTTTTGGGAAAGAAGTTCCTGGGAAGAGTCAACTTGTTTTGGGAAATGAGACTAATATTCGCTAAGTGAGATATTTCCCTTTGCTCTCCTTTGCAATACTGACCCATCTCAGCACAGGGCTGAATTTATTGCTGTAATAGCTGTGATTCAGATAAAGCATAACAGTTTCCCTGAGTTCTTTTTTTTTTTTTCTTCACAAAAAATGAAGGTTTAGCCAGGATACCATAGGAAAAATTTTGGTTAGGTAATTAAATTCTGCTTATTGAAAATTCCCCTTTTAAAATCTATCCCAAACTACAGCTTGCTTTTCCTGTGAGCACTTTTAAAGGGTAAATTCACTTTAAATTCACAGCTCTCCAGATTCTGAAGCTGGCTGAAATTTTCCTTGACTGTCTAAACCAGAATATGCAGCTCCACCTGAGATATCTAAAGGTATATTTTTGCATGTTTAATTGTTGTTGTTTGTATTCTTGTTTAGACACAACTCATGTAGATTCAGCCTATGACTAGCAGAAGTAAACAAAATTATTTGCATAGGAAAAACAAGCACTATTAAAAACTATTTTTTATTAACGAGTAACGTAGACCATGAATAAATTCAATTTGCATATCGAGGGCTGTTTTACATGTGCAAAAATCCAATAGTGTTAAAATAGGCTGAGAGATAATCTGAGGCGAGCAGTCCGGAACAGCAACCCAGAACAGATGATCCACAGTATAAATTACTGCAATTTATTTTTTTTAATTTACTTGTGCTACTTTATTATTGTTTATTCGTTTGATAGATGGCATTTAATTTCAGTTTGAGAGCTTCAGGACGAGTGTTTGATGCTAATGGTTGGAATTTATTCCTGGGCAGAAAGCCAACGTGCCACAGCCATGTTCCAGTTATGCCCTCCAAGCTGTGTTCCGGTGGCCTTCTGTTGCCCTTGGGGTGTGTTTCACACAGGAAGCCTAAAGCCTGATGCAGGCCTGCAGCTCACTGGCTGCAGCAAGAGAGGGATGCCTTTCCCTCTCCCCTGCTCTCTGCAGCAAGAAAATCAAATTATTGGATTACTGGGCCTTCGATTGCGCTCAGCACAAATAGTTCAAAATCCCATTGTGCTGGAGACCTTTGAGATGAAATGTAAATGGATAAAGAAAACAAATGTATTAAATTGGTCTGCAATGTCAATAGAGTGCTATTACCTGATGCAGTGAAATGGCTATGACTGTTCTGCTAAGCAGCCTGATGTGTGTAAGACATCTGCTGCTAGACTGGCCACATGAAGAAAACCCCAACAACCCAAGGAACCAAAAGAGCCGACCCACAGGAGCCTACCAGAGGCATAAATTAAGGCACATTTTCTTTTCCTGCTATATTTTTTATTTCTGGAAAAGAAAATCAAAGCAAACAGATCGATCCTTTGCAGGGTTAAAATTGCAATTACCCAGGGATCTATGCAGCACATGAAATATTGGGGCGGATAGATTAGAACCTGCTTTGCTCTACATATACCTCTGTATGCATTGGCTTGAACTGCGAATTTCCTGCTTTCTGCCATTTCTTACTTGCACATGTGTTTTATGTGTTTGTTTAGGGCTAATTCCTGTTTGTTACAGTGTGTTTTTAAAACATAATTATCAGCTAGGGCTGGGAGAAGCATCCAATGGACTTTAAGCTACCTTATTGTTGCCATTTTTGTGCATACTCTCACATACATATCATGATCCAAATGTCACTCAATTGTGCAGAATAAATAGGTCCTCAGGAAAGGGTATATGAGATAAATTCCTGTTCTTTAAAAAGTGGAGAAAACTTCTTTAACAGCCAAGGATTCAATTCTTCCATTTTATATTAGGCTGGTTTCTCCACAAGTTTCTTGTTAAAATGGTTATCTCGCTGTCCTTTTGTATTTATGTGTCCATAGAGCAATAAATAGCTGTTGAAACGGAGCTGTCATTGTCACTGTGCTTGAATTCCTCTCACTCCTCAGTTTTGATGAATTCAGGGAGCAGAGCTTTGCAGCCTTAGATGGTGTGAGCTGGTAGCTCTTGTGTTCAAGTGGATTTTTTGCTGGCCAAATATGTGAGCAGATATTCTAATGACTTGGGTTTCGAACAGAGCTTCCAAAACTGACTAATAAAATGCACATTAAACTAGAGGCTGAGATACATTTTTGTAGCCTGTTGAGATTCTAGCACATATTGGTATTCATAAGATAATAAATGTTTAATGGATGTGATGCTTACCCACCTGAACATTTTTGAGTTAAAAAAAAAAAAGATTGATAGACAACGCCTTCTCTCTTTTACAACTAATAAGCTTCTAGTTCATTAAGTTATTACATGCCATTCCTCATCTGACAAATAGAATCCATAATTCAGTTTTTCCCAGAGTTGCACATTCTTTAAGTCTACAGACTAAATCACCAGAGCACATTTTGTCAATAAAGCTTCTGTTTGGTGGGGGAAGGAGGGGGCAGTTAAGTAAAGTAATATGAAATGCAATCCGTTCTTTGTGTCAGAGGTCATTTATTTGCTTCAATATTGCTTTTATTCTATTTATACATTCACTAAATGATGATTATTATGGAAAGTCCGTGGTTATTCACTACATTATATTTAAATGTTTTACATTTTGTTGCAGGCTCTTGCACTTGAGAATCTTTAGCATTATCTTGAGAAGTAAACTGTCCTTTTGCAATGAATCCTTGACAATGTATTAGGTCAGCTGTGCGTTTAGTCAGGGATAAAGGCTTTCTTCTGTGAGCAGTGGGAAAGCCACGGAGGCAAACAAAACCCCAGCCATGTTCTGCAGCCCTACACCAAAAGACTCGACGCTGCCTGAGCCAGAATTGCCCGGCGCAGATGCAGGCAGCCAGTGACACCTTCAGCACGCAGAGTTATATGGGACTAATTTGTGTCCTAGACCGAGTTTCCAGCACTGCTCTCCTCACCAGGGCTTGAAGAGGGATTGCCGTGCTCTGTGCTGAGTATAATATATGGTCTCTATTTGTACAAAATACAACCTGGTGATAAAATGCTTGCCTAGGGAGTGGGATAGAGTGGTCCAGGCTCTTCGCAGCTTGCACTGATTTAAACCCATTTTTGCTGTCCAGAGAAACAGGCAATCATGATGGGGGAGAAAAAGCAGTGTGGCCTGCCCTCCCAGCCCTGGCATTTGGGTGGATGCTCTGCTAAGGCTGTAGTTGATGTCCCCATGAAATGTCACTCCCGAAGGAGGGGGTGAGGCTGAGAGCCGGCAGGGGGAGTGGGGCAAAGTGCCCTGCAGCACGTTCAGCTCTGTTTTGGGGTGGGCTGGGGGAACCACGGCACTGCCTTCCCTGGGGGGGCTCAGAATCTGCTTTCTTCCCTTGTCTCCCCCTCTTCTGATTAAACCCTGCTTTTTTTTCCTTGCAGAGGAAATCAGTGGCTGTGAGCAGTCATCATTTTCACCAGAGGGAAAAGAAGCCGTTCCCTGCCCCAAAGTGTCCCAGGGGTTTCTGGTTCAATTTCTGCAGTGTCACCTCCACAGGTGAGTGAGAGTCAGGGTTAGTCTGAGTACGGAGGGGAATGAAGGAGGCCTGAATATACTCTGAACAGGGATATTCAGGTCTGCACACTGCTGGGAGGAGGGGTTGAGTAACATTTTAACCGGTCCAGATCTGTCCAAAATGTTCTGACACTGACTTATAGGCTTGTACTTCTTCTCATTACATTTGTAGTTAACAAATACACAGGTGATGGTTGCAACTGAAGAATAATGGTGTCCTTGGAAAGCACTGCTTTAAAATGAAGTGTAACATGGTTCTAAGACAACAGTCTGATGGGGTTACTGTTCATGACAATTACAGTCTGTGATTCCTAAGTGAAAGAACAACGGAAAACATTCCTTTAATGGAAAATGTAATAAATGAAGGGGAAGCCAAAAGTCTCTAATTGATCCTTTCCCCAGCGATCATTTGGAGTGGCTCATGCAGAAAAATCCATCTTGGAAGAAGGTGCAGATCCTGTGTGTTCAGTCTCTGCAGTGGCCCCTCGCAGCTACAGCAGAGCAGGCACCTCTAGACCCACACTTGTGCTCATTCCTGGGCTTTGCTCCACCCAGACTCCAAACCCTGCTAGGATACATCCTGCCTTCCCAAAACGGGAATCCTGCTGCCCAGGCTGTAGTAGTGCCCGAAGCTAACCTCTGAAATGAAGGCTCTCTAGATCATCTCTGAAATGGGTCAATAATGCTTTTGCCTTATCAAAGCGTTTATAAAATCTGATTTTTCTAGATAGCTAGGTAGTGAAATATTCAGTATTCTAATGGAGTTTCTTAACCTACTGTCACTCTTTGCTGTGTAATTTGATTAGCTGTTTATTACTTTAGTACCTAATATATAAAAAATAGCAATGAGCTGAAAACACTGGAAATATTCACAAGAACCAGAAAAGCAGACTGGGAACTGTGGGTCTGAGGTAACTGCTGATACCTCCTGAGAAGCCCTTACACTGAATTTATCTAGGACTTTTTAGCTCTTCCTTTATGTTAAAATAAATAAATCAATCTATTATCTTTGAGCTTGTTGCTTTTTTACCAGGGAAAGTTTTAATGAGAAAGTTTAACTCATCAATGTTAAGTTTTCTATTAATTAGGTGAAAGTGATTTTTCCTCTCTGTGCAGTTTCTGTTATCTGGCACTCCTGAACTAGTGGGTAGCATCCACAAATGGTGCTGCCTTGCTTTAGTCTTTTAAAAAACAAAAAGGAAGGTCTAGGAAGTTATTGACTCCTCCAGCATTTACATTCTGTGGGAACAAGTTAAATAGACCCTTAAGAGCTGCATGCTGCTCCTGTAATTCCAGAGCTGCAATAGGTATGCTCAGCCTTCCTGCTATAATATATTCTCTTTCAGTAACAAGACAATTTATGATTCAAAATAATACATTTGACAGCGTAAATGAATGGTCTGGTCACATCCAGTAACGTAAGCATGTGGTTTTGCTCGTTGTTATAAAAACCAAACCCAAACCAAAACCAAATTTTCATTCCTGGCCAAACCAACACTCATTCCTGGCCCACTGGCTATTTTTTCATGCTGGCGGTTTTTTTATTTTACAGGCCTATCAAGCACTGTTATGGAAGTCACTTTTTTCCCTGCTGAGTGAATAAATTACAAGTGCTGGAGCAGCGCTCAGCGTGCTGTAATTCTTGGCTGTAACATCTATGAGCTACGTTTAATCGGAACGATCCGCTGCTCGGAGCAGGGATGGCTTCTTTTACAGCCCTCTGTTCCTGCAGACAGTAAACCCCTGAAACAGCCCAGGAAGACAAGGGCAGGTTCACCAGATTCTTGTCTTTCCTGGAGCCTCGCATGGACTTTTGTCTGTGCTGTGGGACACCTTACACCTCGCAGGACCAACTAAGTCTTGGCATTAATAGTGTGGGGTTTTTTTTTCCCTTCAGTCTATATTTTGCATATTAAAACTCTGATAATTTCTAGGAAAGCTCTCTTTGAAGCAGATACAAACTTCAAACTCATATATAACCTATATGTCTCAAACCCACTTTTAAAGATGTTTTTGTTCTTTCCAGTAGTTCTTTCCCCATCTGCACAGAAAATGTTTTTCTACTTCCAGGCAGACTCTTCTATTCCTACCTCTTCGTACTCAGTCACTTTGTAAATGCAGAGCATTATTGTACAGAGGAAGCTTTTTCACAGACTCTGTGACTTTGACAATTGCACTTATTGTCATTTTTTCATCTCTCCTGTCCTTCTTGAAAGATCCTGCAGTATTATTTTATCCATTATGTGACCTTCTTACTTGACATTCCTTTGTCATTGCTCTGAAGCCAGGCACAAAGAGCTGAAGAAGGCTGGGATGGATGGGACGGGAGAGGCCAGGATTGCAGCTGTGCCTGGGCAGGTCTGGGCTCTGACACTGCATTTAAGACAATTGCATTGCAGGTTTGTTTAAATGCTAAAAATGGCACACATGCTCACGGACTCTTCCCGGGTTAAACTCTCTTTCATTCATATAAACAAGGGGTCATACAACACATGACATACTCAGATTGGATGTTGTGATTGAAAACCCCCACCCTCAATACCCCCAGCCCCCATCCCAGACTTTACTGGGTTTCCACTAATGAGTCAATGCTTTATAATTTTACTGTTTTCCTGTATTTAAATACAATGCCTGTCTAGCTTCTAATTTTATTTTCCTGTTTAATTTATTCTCCAGATTCTCTGGCTCTCAGTCAATGCACTGGGTGATTAAATTATTATCCCAGTAATGAGATTTGACACAATCTATGCCAGTTACCTGTGTGACCTGCTAAGTAGGTTAATTGGCAACCCTGAATAATTATCAGCCACCCCATCTCTCTGACTGAGAGTTTGGCAATAAATGAAACATAAAAATGCTGAAACAGACACACAGTTTTTAATTTCAACTTCTGAATTGTTTCAAAGAAACCTTTTAACTAGTAGCTTATTAATAAAATGCAGCAATTGAAAAAATATCTTGTGAACTGGTTCTATTAATATAGAGATGTTTGCTCTTGTGCATCAGCACATCTTCCTAGAGGAAAAAGAACTCTGTGACATATTAGATGAACAGGTCCCTCTGTTCTGCGAATTGCTTATATAAGTGAATTGTTGCATCCTCAGAGACACTGCTCAAAAGTGAGGAAAATTCAAGTCGAAGTGATATTTGTGGTGACATTGCAAGAATTATGTTTTAATGTTTTTTCTGTGAAACCTTGAGAAGTAGAAATTAACTTTATTCCATGAAAGCAGTGATTCTTCTATTCCCAGGAAAGAGAGGTAAGAAAAATAAATATGGTACCTGGTGAGGCTGACTTATATTGTGTATCTAATCTTTTCTACTCTGTTCATTTCTAAAAGCCACAATGGTATTTCTTTCTGCCCTAGAAAATGTAGGATTGGAGCTTAGAGAGGAAGAAGAATGGACTCCTACGAGTGAGAAGATGGCTTAAAAATACGTGAGATTTAAACGTGCGCTCTTTTCACAAGATAATCAGCTCAAATTAATGGTTCAGAAGCACGGATTTAGTCAGACTTCTTCCAAAATCATTCCTCTGTCCTGGCCAGAAATGCCACCAAAACCTGGGGCAGGAAGAACAATCAAAGAATCCATTCCTTGTTATCAGCAGTTAATGACTGCAACATGAAGTGTCTTCAGAGAGGCCCTTTGGAGAACCCCATCCTGGGGGAGAGAAGGGGCTGCTCTGCCCTGTCCTTGGGCACTCCTGTGGCACAGCTGGTGCTCCTGAGCTGCTCCTTCTCCACGGGGACCCTGCAGCCTGCAAGCGCAGGCACCACCGATGGAGCCACACAAATGAGTATTAAAGGCACAGTCATTTTGGCCCAGTTACATCTGGTTATCGTGTGCCATCTCTCACACAATTTCAGCACTGTTCTCCAGCAAATAAAATCTTGCAAAGTCCTGATGTCCCATCCCCTCTGGCTGCCATTGACATTCCTCTTCTTCAGCCTCTGTGTTTGCAAAAAACAAGTTTCCATTGCTAAGCTCATTCCATAATGGAAAGCGGAGTGTGCAGTTTTCTGTGTCCCGAAGTGATGCTTCAGGTAGATAACCAATGCAAAGCCATTCCAGCTCTCCGTTTGTTGTCTTACAGGCTTTAAAGTGGGCTGGTGGCATTCAAGAGAGGATCCTGATGAAATCACTCAAACCTGAGGCTGAACAAGTCGGCTTTTGAGAGAGTGAGTCACGGTAAAACCAAACATATGCTCAAGCCTTTTTCTGGATCATGGCCATATTGAACTATAATGACCTAAATGGATTTACTCCCCAGACAAATTTACCCTTTGCTTTCCTCCTGCCCACACATACATTTGCACCTCAATCAAACACTTATGTCTCCTTCTATTTCCTACATCCTACTTTTATTAAAAACCTTATGACTTGTTTAATCTCTTCTAAGCATGGCTTTATTTCCTCTATTGGTTTCCTCGATGATTCATCATCAGGGCTTTTTTGCCTCTACCTAAAGGTTTTCAATTTTACTGTGCAAATTTAATAAAAACAAAATTGTTAAGGCTTGTTAAAGGAGCTGTGCTGTCTCTTTGTGTTCCTTCATCTAAGCCCCTTCCTCCCCATATAAAGACAAAGGTGTTGAAGATGTGAAACTACTGTCTACTAATGGCAAAAATCATATCTTGCGGCTCTCTTCTGTGGATTTTTTTCCTGACATGTGGTCTTTATGTCTAAAATTATAGGCATTTAGATATCAGGTAGCAGAAGAGAGAAAAACATAAAATAGAAGTATTGTAGCAAAATATCAAAGAAGTGATGCATTGGTGGTAGTTAAAAGGTCTTTATTCCTCAAGAATAGCACAACTTTATAAAGTTTTTATCCTGATATATACCTGATAGAAAATTAAGGGCTGCTGCTATTTTGCATCTCATTGCCCATTGCCTGTTGATTACATAAGTGTTCTTGAATGAAGGAGCACTGTGAGGTCCTGTGAGAAGCTAAGCTGACATGACTTCTGTCTTTCCTTTTTATTACGATAGTCAATAGCTCAGTTGTAAGGAACAGAATTGCTCTTTGTGACTGTATTAGACATTCTTTTGGGAGAGCTAGCTAAAATTTGAGAGCAGAAAGGCATTTCTGGAAAAAAAAAAAACAACCCAGCATGCCAGACAAATCAATAAGTGGATGGAGCCGAGTCTGAGACTTTGGGGTTGGGTTAGAACCTAAATCAAGGCAGTATTGACTCTGCAAAGCCTGTATTTTTAGGGGTGCCTGTATCAAAATCAATATTGCCTTCCTGCTTTATTTGATAACTTCTATGCCTTTGTGCAAGCAAATCCATTTTACAGTGGTGTTTCTTTCCTTTGGCTAAAGTCTTCTACTTGGTGTGTGTGATCTGGGTACTGTGGCTCTGTGTAAATTAACAAAAGGTGGATTGTGTGTGATATCTGTCACCATTGCAAAGGAAATATCTCTGTAAATTCTTTGATGCATAATTTTTGTACAACTCCTGTATGTGGGTTCTCTACAAGCTGTTCACCATTACCTCAGAAATAACTATTTTATTTTCTGGAAAAAGGGTACAAGCATACATTGATCATTAGAATGTGAGAGCATAAACTGTGGGCTTTGATGATCAAATGCTTTGCATTTATGCAGTTTCCCATCCAAGATCTTATTGTATCCAGTGTGTCCAATATTACATTATTTAAATGCATCCCAGCTTTGTGAAAGGCAGATTTTGTAGTCCTGTTTTGCAGATAAAGCTGCAAGGACAATTCAAATGTTACCAGTCTGTGCTTTAAGTCAGGCCAGCATCTTGTGCTTGTGCACTTGGCTAAAGCATCTGGCCTGGTCCTGACTGTTGGGTAAGCCCAGCTGGGTTTAATAATTAAGGAAGAGTTACTTTGTTTTGAAATATTTGTAATCCTGAACTGTTGTTCAGAATGAGTTTGTGTTGGCCCCCTCAGAGTGTGCCCAGTGCAAGCCTGTCTCTTTGTGCACCTGCCTATATAGACTTGCCCTAAATAAATCTGGAAATGAGACTTATGTATCTTTGAACATTTGGAGTGGGGTGGATGCAGTATTAGCTTGCTGTAAAGCCACTGAAAAACCTGATCCTGGTCTCCAAAGTTAAACCATCAAGCACACCACATGCAGGCCCCCTGCATTCTGCAGGTTCTAGAATTAAAAAGCATTGCTAAAATTTTACTTAACTGTTTTTTAGGGCAAAACCTCTGCATTCCCAGTGAGCTCATTATGGTAGAAAAATGCATCTCTCACAGGACACATTTCCTCTGAGTTTTGCTTGTGTTACCAGCCTTGCCTTATCTGTCTCGTAAGTACTCTGTGTGTGGTATTTATGAAATATTATCCAGGTATGGTGTTTAATCTCTTTACAAGAGAGAAAAACCCACAATGCTCTTACTCAGCAATTCCCTCTGAATAGTGCTTCCGTGATCCGATTTTCCACCTCTTGATACGACCAAATTACGGCTTCAGCAGAGCTGTCTGCAGTGCCAACACACACACAGATGAAGTCATAATAGCAGTTCATTTTACACATGCATATGCGCAATCCTCCAAATGGCGTTCCTAAGAATAGAGGTTTGAAAAGCTCCTTGATAACGTGAGTGTGAAAGGGGTTTTGGGCAATCGATATTCACATTCTGCTTGCTGCTTGGTATTGATTGCATCTGCTTCTGCAGGATATAATGTATATTTAACTGTGTAAAATAAGTATATTAAATACTGGACCTGTGCTTCCAATAAAATGAAATTCTGGATTAATAGCTGTATTTTCTTTTTTTTTTTTGATACATTTAATATCTCAGAGTTAACGTCAAAATTCTTCCCGAGTTAGAAGAAATAAATTCAGTCTTCTGGGTAAAACAATCCCTATAGGGCTGGTGAAATTCAAGCTTTAAAATTGTATACATTGTAAAATATGGTTCACTGCAGTATGATAAAATGCTTAAGAAAAGATGGGAATGCCTGAAGGACTGGAGATTGCCTAAAAATATATGTTTGTAATTGTGGTTAGGTAGGAAAAAATTAAGTGGTTTATAGCTATGTAATAATGGTGATCAATAATGAAGCATTCATTGCAGGTAGAGATGAGAAATGTAATGATAAATGTAATTTCCTGATGGATTCCTTTATAAACCTGTCTGGGAATATCTCACATCTGCTGTGTTTCCAAGGGCACTGGAAATGCGGAAACTCTCTCCATAAAGGAAACCTGCGTGAGCGGCCACCCTGGTTTCCTGCAGCTCAGCCCTAAGACAAAGTTTGCTCAAGGAAAGTTTCGATAAGAAGGCAGATTTGATGTCTGGGTCCCACATAACAAGGGGCTGGGTAAAAAGACCACTTCAGCTTCCTCTGTCCTGCACTGGGTACCAGTTACTGCCACCTCTGTGGCACCTCTGCTTTTTCTGGGGCCACTTCTGTGAGGCAGATCTATGGATTGATCCCTGTTAAGAGTAAGCAGGCAAAAAGATCAATTAACACACTGAAAGTAATTTCATAAAACAAATCAATTTGCACCACCAAAGGAGCAATTAAAAACTGGTGGGCAATCTCACCCTTTGGGCTTGAAAAAATAGACCTCTTTTGGTATGAAACAACATGATTTCAATAAATAACAACAGCCAGTTGTTCTCTTTTGTTTGAAATTTAGGAATCCCTTTAGTTCCTACAATACAAAAGCAGCCCAATAGCAAGCAAGGTACCTTTACAGTGTTTTAGGTGTAAGTGAACAATCTGGACTGGATAGGGCACTGTCCAGCTTTCTATAACAACTGCTAAGAGTAGAAAAGAGCTGTAATTCTAAGGAACACCTTTTAACTGCAACCAATTTCATCTTGTGAGGTCTTCGTGACAGATAAGGAGCAAATTACTGGTACACATTAACAACTTGAGAAGCAAATAGTCCCATTAAAATATTTTGCCAGTGTTCATAAACCGTTGCTTCCCAGAACTCCATCCCTGTCAAATAAATAACTTTTTGTTCCCTATTAAATACAGAGAGCGCAGGTTACTATGGTGATCAACAGAACGCAGAATAAACTCTGATTCATCATAACTGCCACATTCTAGAGGAAAAAAATATCTGAACAACAACTTGCAGTTTCAAGCTGGATCTCTGAAAAATATTTTGAGAAAATAAAATGATTTTATGACGTTCAAGTAACACTGGGTGAAGTATCACAAAAATGGAAGTGTTGCAGCACTGTGCCCCTTCAAATGAGTGTTTCTAGTCTGAAACATTCTAAAACTCGTGATCACAAGCCTTAGGTTTTTTGTCTTTTTATTCTAATCAATGAAACGTATAGAACTGTGCTGGTGATGCTATAGGCCACGTTGCTGTGCATGTACATCTTCATCTGGGTCAGGGACACCCTGGCCTTTGCCTGTCGTGTTCTTTGTGTGCCAGTTGTTTACAACCCCATTTACTCCATGTTTTATGTTCAAAGGGCTGAATCATTGACTTTGGGCAGCCACTGAGCAGGGGCTGCTTTCATGCCAGTTCTGGAGGCTTCACTCCTTTGATAAGTATGACACCCATGCTTTTAATTGCACTTTTTTGCATTCGTTGTTGACTTTTCCCTACCAAGGCTTAAGAAAGCAGTGAAGTAGCATTTGCATCTGCTTTCGTAGTAATCTGTCTTTAATATTTGCTATCAAGACCAGTTTTTTCAGATACCTGCAATGAATTCCACACCGCAAAATGAAACGCTATAGTTACTTCTAGTCATCCCCAGGTTTAGTTTAAAGTAATGAAACACAACTTTGATTGATGGAGTTTTATTGCGTCAGACCTTCCTGTTGGTCTTCCCAGTGACATTGCAATGGTTTGGAAGCAAGGAAGGCAGTCTAGAGCTAACACAGCTGGGTGGACCTTGGAAACAGCCATTGTGGCCTGGCTTTAGATGATATGTCATTTGATTTTACATATTTCAGCTTCTTCTAGGCTCAGTACTCCATCAGATCTGCAAAATACCCAAATGAATTAAACAGGAAGATCACCCAGCAGCTGACCTTCAGACCTCAACACTGCCAGGTCCCCAAAATCTCCATTCACATTCATTAAGACCTGAAGAGCGGCATTGAGATGGGTGTCTGCTTTTTCCTACTCTATCCATTCAGTCTACTAAATAAGAGTATCCCTTTCTGCCACCTCAAGATGTTTTTGAGAGGCATAATAACCTACTTTTTAATTGTAGGGCTGCACAAGGGACTAAGTGAAAGTGATTAAAAAAAAATTGCGGTCCATTGTAAGATGCTTCTAACTCCACTCTGGGGGTTTGAAGCCCTACACGGTTATTATCTAGCTGGACTCTTCGTATCAGTTTTATTTCTAGTCCCAAGCATTCACTTCCCAGACGTTCATGGTAGTGAATTGAAGTCACGCAAAACTGCTGCAGCATGAAAGTCATCTATAGCCTTTACAGCTCAAAAGGACCTGCCTGTGGGTTCACAAATACACGGAGCCTTTCCCTCAAAAGCATTGAAAGCAGGGGATTCAAAGGCTGGCAAAATCCAGAGCCACAGCTTTTATCATTTGATGATGGCACCGAGGATGTTTCCCTCCCCGCTGAATCCTGCTCACCACTCCCCCTTCTCAGATGGGGGAGTTCCCCTCTGATGCCTGTGAGAGAACTGCAGCCTCTGTGTCTTCCAAGTGTCTAAGGTGGGGCGGGGAAGGGAGACAGAGACACGGAGGGAAAGAGGTCATATTGCACAGGTCATATTTTACAGGTGATATTATTGGCAGTCTTTTTATGGATTTCTTAAAGACTTTGGAACAAAGTAAGAATAAAGTTTTGGGGTATTTTTGTTAGAGATGTGTTGTAATTCAAACAAAAATCAATTCAGCAAAACCATCTGATTTATGCCTTAGATGAGGCCTTATAATCTGTAGAATTTATGAACCCAGTAACTCAGAAGGTAACAAGAATTCTTGTTATTCTGCATGTGTGTGTTACAAAGCAGCTCTTATTTTTAACCTTTCACTAACTCTGTCACTCTGCTGTCATTCTCCTAGCCCATCACTTCTCCCCAGCATGGCTGCCTTTTGTCTTTAAAATGTTACATTCAATATTGTCAGCATTTGCAATCTTCTGGATAGAACATTTAAAGTTAAAATAGTTGGTGTCAATATATATAGACACAGAAATTGAGCTTCTTCAATAAAAATCTATATGGACAATTAGTGCAGTACCAGCTTTTCTCTAACCCAAATGTCATTCTGCATCATGGTCTGGCCAGTATGACTGCACCACAATGAAGCCATAACTTCTAAAGTACCAGGCATTTTAATTTCACCTTTTCAAAAATTTTTTTAAAAATTTGCCCACAAAACTTAGTTGCCCACTAACAGCTTATAAAGGTCTCTATCTCTTACATGTATGAGTAATATCTCTGTATGCCTAATAGATTCTGTGATGACAGTATAATCACTCCTGCTAATTGTGGGGTTGGAACTGAAGAAACACCTGGATAATGGAGACCTGAAGAAGTGCTGAGACTAAATCTCCTCTTGTGGCTCACGAGCAGCAGCCTTTTATGGGATGAGTATGCCCTGAACTCATGTAGGTACAAAGGCTTGTGTAATGCTCTGGCTGTGCCTCCCTAAGCAATATTCTGCATAAATATTTATGCATTCCTATTTTTACCTGGCATGATCATGGAAAGCAAGTATAGTAAGTATGGGAACATGCCCATAGATGACTCAGCTTTCATCTCAGAAAGCAATCCATGAATTTTTCCCATGTTACTTCAACATCAGTAAAAGTTCAAGCAATCAACAACTGCTATCTTTACCAAACTGTAGACAGAATACATGCTAAAAACCCTGGATTAAATTTTACATCCAGTTCTTCCTTTTGTTGCTCTTTTGTTCTTATTGTATTTGAGCAGGAGATTTGTCCTTCCAACTCTGCCACTGAACAGATACAAAATCTCCCAGCTGGACAGGCAGCAGAGGCTGCATGGAGAATGACAGGAAGGCAATCAGGCACAATGGTAGGCCAGATGAGAGGGCCATTAACGAAAATCTGGATCAGTTTGACCACACTATCTTCAGGGGCTGCTGTTATTAATTTTTGCTCTGAATTATGTTCTCCACTATAAATTATAGGGGAAGAAAATCATAAAGGATACTACTAAAGAACATTTGATGAGGCAAGTCAGTACCCTAGTGAGAGATTTCAATAAAAGTGATTTCTTACCAGGGATAAGCTTCAAAGCAAGGGCTGTGCACACTCTTTCAGGTGGAGAAACAGACGCTTTTTGGAAAGAACAAAAATCGACCAGCTGCTGAGACTTGAGCTCAAGGTGGGCTTGCTATGAATGAGGATAAAGGTAGGCACACCAAATTTTTAAGCAGACCCTTTCAGCCTTTGTAACTTTCCACATCAAAGCAGGTGCTGACACAGGCCCAGGATGAAAATGCTTTAACAATGACTTTCCATTTAGGAACTTCAGCTTAAAAGTCACACAAATCACGAGGGTAAAATGCAGATGCTGGTGCCTCGGACCGTGGGTTTGGCTGTCCTGCATGGCCAGTACCTGCTCTGCCTCCACAGCCCAGCAGCCTGAGGCAGTGCTCGCCTCTCCTGCCACAGCTCAGCCTTTCTGTCCAGCCTCCTCCCTTTTCTACACTCGGACACCCCAGGCTGCAGCTCTGTCAGTGCTTCACTGGCCCAGGAGAGCACCAGGACAAAAGGAATAAGGTTTTGTTTCCCTGCTCATTCAGTGTTGATTCCTTGATGAACCTGGAAGTGGTGTTATTCCAAAAGGCACCTTTGCTGCCTGGCTGGGCACTGGTGGGACTTCAGGAATTAGTTGTGATGACTCTTTCACTAGAGTCACTCTGTGAGGATACACATTTGTAGTTTGAGTGATAGGAACGGTTCTTTTCCCCCTTGCTTAGTTTGTAAGTCCCTCTAAACTTTTCTCATACATAAATTTCATTCCTTATTTCCATCACGATCACCTTCAATGATCATTTGAACTTTTCCCTATATGAATCAAAAATTAGGCCCCAAGTTATCACTGTGGCCTGAGGCAGGGATGCTGCACCAATCAGCATTGCCAGTACCCTGAATCTCAGGATAGCACTCCCCCACAACCCACACCCTTACATCTGTTCTTTATTTTCTTTGTTCTGCACCCACACGTTCTTAGATGGACAGGGAACATTTTTTTTCTTTCCTTCACCATTTGTGAGGTTGAGGTTCTGTTCATCGGGAGCTCAGGAGATGCTTAGCTCTTACACAAGGCTCTTATGCTGTATATTGATACTTAGGCCACCAGTTTCCTAGAAACCAGGAGCCCTGGAGCGTGGGAGGTTCAGGAACGTCTGCCTGAGCCCCCTCTTTTTACCTGGGAGCACCCACACAGGAGTATTTTCATAAAGTGCCTTTCCCAGTGCATGGGGCAGCTGGCACGGCCACACAGCACATTTGCCAGGCTGTAACTCACGCCCTGCAGCAAACCCAAGGAGTTCCCTCCTCTTTCACACCTTCCCCAGGGAGCTGGTACCGCAGGGACACCAAAAGGGCATTTCCTGGAACACTTGGTATGTTTTTAGCTTGTTCCTTAGCTCTGTAGTGGAATTGATGCACTTAGACCAGTCTTCTTTGGAGTGTCTCGCAGCCTAATTTTTATTCCTTGCCAATGCATGGAATATTTAGCCAAGTAAAACAGAAAAGTGTTCACTTAATTTTTTTCACAGCAACTCTCCTGTAGTAAAACCTGTCTTGAAGTAGCCGGATGGTTCAAAACCGGCCCTTTCTTCCCACTATTAACACTTACAAAAACCAAAATTATCCTTTTTTTTCCTTCTGACATACAACTAATTGTTGTTGTATTTCACATTGTCTTGATCAAGAATGAAAGTTAATTCTCTAAAATGTAATTTAAAGGCAATTAGAGATAAATGCTATCAAAAATCCTATTAGAAATGATAGAAGCTCCAATTTTACATTGCCAATTTTAGAATACTTAAATTAAAAAAAAAAAAGTGAGTGCAAAGTCTGTACCCAAAGAAATTACATTCTAAGAGTAGAACTAATAATATATCCATTTAGTTTTAAACATTAATTCACTGAGGATTCATTTAACCATGAGTACAACATTCTGCAATCATGATATTTTATATTAAACTCCAGTGAATGCCTCCTTCCTGCTTTGCAGCAATTCCTGTTGATACAAAAGGAGGAAAAAAAGAAACAATTTCTGGAGTGATCTGTCTATATGGAGAGCTGAATTTAATTAATTGGAAGCTCATTTATTACTGAGCTATAACACTTCTGATAGGATTGTAGGGAACATTCCAATAAACACTCTATTGCTCTTGAAGCAGGAAATAATTAGCTTTCAGTTCTGACCAAAATAAAGAGAAGCAGTCCTGGCAGAAGGAGAATCTGGATTTCTGCTTCCAAGCACCATTATATACTTAGCAAAATCTTTTTCAAAAAAGAGAGGCGGATGGAGTCAGATCTTGAGAGCTCTTCAAATGGTGCATGAACAGACTTTGGAGGTTGATTCATTGCAGTTTCTTGAGGGTCTAAACAGGACACCCAGAGCTCAGCTGTGCCTGCTGGGAGGGGCTGAGTAGCTCCTGTAGGGTCCTGTAAGGGTGGACCTCGATGCTGGAGCCCCTGGGGACAGGGCAGCACCCATTCCAACCTCCTCTCCTGTCCTGACTGCCTTAGACTGAGATGAATTTCCACTCTGCTTTCCCCCATTCCTTGGCAAGTAGCTCAGAAATCGTCCCTAGCAGCTCAGAGGTGCCACTTCTATTAACTCCTGCCTGATACTAAAGGCACGTCTTAGACTCTGGGTCCCAAATTAGTTTCAGCCTTGCTCTGCTTGTCTCTCAGGTAAGATAGTAGAATAATATGCAGGATTATTTTCAATGAAGATTAGGCAGGAGATGATTGATCTACAATAAGGACTATGAATTATGTGATATCGAGGAAACTAATCTATATGAAGATGTCGATTTTATATTAAATTGTCACATATCTGCCACTTATTTATTCAGGGCCTGTAAGATAGACAAGAGCCTACATAGAAGTGCAGATCCCTATAAAACGAGAGAGAATCAATAACTTTCATTAAACAGAAAAATGGTAATTTTTTAAATTGCTGCTTATCTCTCTTCTACTTTTGCCGTATTTTCCATTTGGTAAGGAGCTGAAGAAGTTCCAAAAGAAGTCCTGACATATTTCCTAAGAGCCATTTTTCTTCAGCACCCGTCTTGGTTTTATGATGTGCTCCATCACTGCAGGACAGCGGGGTTGCAGCAGTGCCATTCCTCAGCGCCGCTGCATCGGGCTGCGTGTGGCACACCCTGGGCTGTAGCTCACGGCTCTGACATCCTGACACAGCCCCACAGGATTTAGGGCCTCAGGAACCCTGTCAGAGAAGGGGTATTTATGCCCAGAGGAGAGGAAGGGTTGTAGATGAGCAGGTTTCTCATGCTTGGCTTTCACTCCCAACCCTAATCCGTTTGTATTTCGAGTCCCTGGGTGGAAATGTTCCAGTGAAGGCACCTTCTTTCCCCTGAGGGCAAATGCATGTGTTATAACAATGCTGAAATTAATCTGAGCAGCTAGGAGGTCAGGAGGGAGGCCTTCACTTCAAAAAGGGAAATATGATTAAACTCCTCCTTGGACGAGTCCTTTGATTTCTTCACAGGACCTGTGGGAGGTCCCTGATGCCGGGATCGTTCAGAGGCCCTGGTCTCAGAAATGTCACTTAGATGAGAAGGCAACTTGAAAGTAACAATTGCTCCTTTGCCCTGAGCGTTCAGCCACACACTCAGGACTTTGCAGGGTTTTCTGCTTAGAAGAAATATGTCTGCAAGGCCAGTAGCTCTTTGAAGCAGGCCTGTTATTATTTCCAGAGAACACAGGCCTATCTCCCTGAGTGCTGAAGGAATCAAACAAGAAGCATTGTCTTTGCTCACAGCCTCTGCCTCTTTTTGCCGGCCTGCCAAGCTGTGAAGTGCTCTCGTGTTTTTTCTCTCTCTCTCCTGCTTTTCTCAAGTCTGCATTACAGAGAGGTAAAGCTGTGGGCTCCCTGTCTCATTTGCCTACAGGTTTGCAGGCACATTGCCTGCACAACAACATCATCCTCTGCCTCTGATACCACAGGTCAGGTGTGACCCCGTGAGGCTTTGTTTTGGCAGGATATGTGCTGTTGTGTTACTCCATCACTTCTCCTCACTGCTGGTGGATATGCCCTCCAGTTTTAACTCAAAGCTGTTGTAAGAGTTATTACAAGACCCGCCCTGGACCACCAGTTAAAACCCTGTTGAAAATAAATCCCCAACTGTGGAACTGGGGGGTCCAGCATTCTGACCATGCCTGTTTTGCAGACTGACCATTTCCTTCAGTTGACAGGATTTTCTTCAAAGATATTCTATTTCTTCCCACAGTTGTTTTCATTTGTTGACACCTAGACATTTAGCAACATTTCACTATGAAAAGAATGGAAAAGCCATCTGGGTCATATCCCTCACCGTGAACCCTCTTATCTCTTGATTATCAGAGTGTGAGAAAAAGTATATTTTGAGGCTTTTTTTAATAAAAACTAGGGTTATTCACATTCTGATCTGACTTTGGTATAGTAATAAACATGGTTACTTAAGGCTTTGCTGGATCACTGAAATAATTTTGGAGGCAAATATATTTTTATTAATGTACCGTGCTGGTTTGTGCAGTATTTTGGTGCTATCCAGTGTTATTAATACTCTGTGCTGGCTTCACAGGTTGAAGCAGTATATTTGCTGTGGTGGTGGTGTAGTATGGTTTTTATTTCTAAATTTATGTTTGAAGGAAACGCTATAAAGAGGTGCTTCAGTTCATGGCAGGGCATATGCAGTTTTATTGGAAAAAACGCTCTTTACACTTGCAGCTCCTGAGCTGTTATATTTGAATCCGTGTTGTAAAAATCCCCTCAATGCCATTTTCTAATTTATCTAATTTTTACATGCAGCTGTGGTAGAAATGTATTCTTTTTGATAGAAAGAAGATGAACAAGTTTATATCACCGCTGCCCTCCCAAGAGGTTGTACCAGTCTATGGGACAGCTATTTATATATTTTCCTCTGAGGAAAATACTTGAAGAAGCTTTAACTTCCTGTGATAATCTCAGCTCACCTGCTTTCTGAGCTTTCTCCAAGGCAGTGGAGTTCTGGTGGGATTGCAGCTTCATGACCACCTTCTGTATAAATGGGATTGGGACAGACACCTTTTTTCACAATATAACCCAGCACCCCCAGGCAGCTAACATTGAAGTGGAAATGTTGACTTTTTGTTCAAGTGTTTAAGGAAGAAGTACCTGATTTGGCAATAAATCTGCTAACTTGTCTTTTTACTTCACTAGCACTCCAACTGTTAATCACCACGACCCCAGACTATCCTGAACAGTCTTTGCATGACTGGTAGTGTGGAAGGAATTGATTTGGCATAGGTTGGTAGTTAAGATTTTGGGTTTTTTTCATCAAGAAAACTCAATTTTTGCAGAGGTCTGCCTCTTCCCAGACTGGACAAGTTCTGGGCGAACTCAAAAGCAGAAGAAATTTACTTTGAATTAAGAGGTCTATTGGATCCCCATCTGATGAAAAAAACTGAACAGCAGAAGCAGGCGGTGGCTGTAAATAGCTCAGAAATCTTTACATCTGCCAGGGGCACTTGGCTGGAAATGCCACTTTCCAATTTTTTTCCAGTTCTCACTAAATTTCCCCTGAAAACTCAGTGCAGTGGTACTTTAACTTGTTTCTAGTGTTGAGACTGTGAAATTAATGAGAAATCGTGCACACAAGAAAGTTGTGCATTAAAAACTCTCACATTAGTGACGTTTTAAGTTCTTTCTCCACCCTTCCCCTTCCCAGAAATTTCCAGGCTTCTTACCATGGATGTCAAGCAGCTTCCAAGGCTTGGACATGTCCAGTGCTCCTCTGAGAGGGCTGCTCTCTGTTTGGGTCCTTCCAGCTCGGGGCTGTGCTTCCTTCGCTCTGCCCATTTTTTCCTCTGGGCTTCCAGAGACGGAGTTTTAGGGGTGACAGCTGTTTTTCCGTAGCACATCCATACCTGGGAAATGCAGGGAGCCAGTACTTAAATTCTCCATGGGATTTCATATGCATTTGAGAGGGACATTTCTCTTTGTAGCTGGCAGAGTGGAAGAGTGAGGGAGGATTAGTATTCCTGACCTGCACTTGTGCAGAAATGGAATAATTCCTCATAAACGTAAGGGATGGAGCTCAGTGGACAGTTAAGGGTATATCTTAATTAATCTCTTTGCCAATTAAAAGATGGAAGTTCTAATTAAGATGACCCTAAAGCAATTACTCACACTTGTGTATTTACATTAATTAGACTACCAAAGCATTAAGAGTAAGATTATGACTTTGCAGATGGCACAAAGTCGATTTTCCATGCTGAAGTACCTCACTACCTTATCTGTAACGAGGGGAGATGTCACAGCACTTGCACCGTTCCTAGCACACCAGTTATTTTGTCTCCCAGTACTTCAGGTCCAAAATAAAGTTAAGAGGAGGATGTTTGTGTTGAGGTGCTGTGGCACAACCTTCTTCCTGATGCTGGGGAAGACTGAGGTAGAAATATTCATTTGTCCTGTGAAGTGGGAGTCTTCTCCCAGGAGGCAACTGCTTCTTTTCACTCCCACTGAAATATTCACCAGGCTAATCAATTATGATATCAACACTGATGTTTAGCACTTGCATTTGTGGTGTATTCTTTCCTTGAGCAAATTTCTTGGTCCAGTTTCAGCTCAGGCATTTGCCTCCTTTGGAGCCTCTACCGAGCTACACTACTGTGGCTAAGGAGTCAGCTTCATCCATCACATTCCCAACTGACAAAAACAATCAGGACCAGGTATTTCCATATCAGCCTTTATCAGTAATTTTAAAATATTATGCTACTTTTATGTGGATGAATGTTTCTAAACTGTCAAATGCCTTCAAAATCTTTCAAAGTGTTTGGATTTGATGTCTATAATTGAGAACGACATTGTGTGATGCAGCACAGGCAAACCATATGCTTTTAAACTGGTTTTACCTGTCAAATTTATATTTTACCTGCTATAATGCTCTCAGTATTTCAGTAAAAAGACAGTCAAAACAATCTGTAACTGAGTTATTGAGGGAACGGAAAAATATTGTAGATAATAAAATAAAATTTTCTACAGAGCCACCGGAGACAACACCATCTGACATTCAAACAATTTTAAAGGATATATTATTGCTCTTGTAAAGGAACTGGATAAAAATCAGGAAGGACTTGGAGTTCTGGATAGGTCCACTGGAATTTTTGCACTTGTGAATGCCCAGTTGATATCCAGGAAGGAAGTGGGGAAGGAATCACAGAGATATTTCCCCTTAAAAAAGTGGACTCTACCTTAGCTACAGGCTCCACACAAATACCAATCTGCCTTTGCTTCACACACCTCTTAAAGTCTCTGCTATTTACATTTTCTTCTGAAATTGTCGTCAATTAATACAAAACTGTGCCCATTTTTCATCTTCCAGTGGCTCCAAACACTAACACACATTCTTTTTTTTCTGTTTATGCTCTGTCCTGACCTGAAAAGTTCATTTGGAATAAGGTAAAATAAAAGCATCCAGAGACTGGAGCAGACTTACTGATAAATCTTTGTGTGGTTCACTATAAACTGTCCCGAAAACCAAAATGTAAATCTGTGAACATTTAAAATGTCAAAATTGAACTACGCTCAAGATAGTATTGGACTGGGGGTATTAGATCAACAGCAGAGCAGGAGGAGAGACACTGTTTTAGCTGGAGAATGCCTGGGAGGATATGCACTGCAGTATCTCTTTGACCCAGGCAGAAAAATCAATATTTAATGGGTTTGGGATATTCGGATTCAGCAGGGGAAAAAAAATGGTAGAACCGTTGCGTTTCTGCTTATTTATTAAAAATGTACAAAATTCCATCCTTTTGAGCAGAGAATCCAGAGAGGCTGATTTTTATGTTTACAGCTCCAAACTTTATGCAGCTGCCACATTAACTCCAAACCTACTTCTTTAATCTGTTGTCAAGGTCAAACCCAGGTGTGGCTCAGGCTGTACCAAACATCTGCTGCCTCACTCTGTCGTGTGATCAGCCTGGCACCCACACAGACACATTCACGCTTAACCTGCCCCAAAACTCTGCAACATCCCCCAAAAATCCTGAAACACAGAATATTGGATGTTTTGTGATAACCTACAGCTGTCTTTGGCTGTGGAAAGGACCACATATCCCCAGTGAAAGCCTTAAATGAAAATTAAACCCAAACACTTTGAAAGCTTTAATCCAACCTGTAAACATAGAACAAGCAAGAGCAGGAGGAGAAAATTTCCTATGCAAGCCACTAAGTTATTTGCCAAAAACAAAGGTGTAATTACATTTTCTTCTAAAAAGTTGGATTGTCGGTTGGATACCGAAGCCACTTTGAATTCACTGAAGTGTGAAGAAAAGGGATTTTAGTACCGCTTCGTCTATATATTTCAAGCAACTGCCTTTAACTGTGGCATCTCTCCTGCCATCTCCATAACGTGTGAGCATGTGCATAGGTGTATATACAAACCAGGCTTCTTGTTGTGTCTAGACAGGGGATAAAAATCCTCTGCTGTCATGAAATTCTCCGTTGCATAATGGCAAATTCCACAAAGAGCTGGGATTTACTCTTCAGAAATATCCCACACTCTATTCAAAGACACTTAATCCATTTTCAAAGATAATTTTGGAGGGTTTTTTATTCTACACTTTTCTAAGATACATGAATATCTTTGGTTTTTTCCTCCTCCCTCCTATTGTAAAGTTCTGGTGCTGCATTCAACTTCCTACCGTCTTTTCCTGGAGTTGATGCTTCCACCCTGGGCATCTATGAGTAATGCCAAGCAGAGAATTACCAGGGTTGCATAATACAGGGACAAGCTATTTCACAGTTGAATAGATCTAAGCTCTCCAGGCAAGAAGATAATAGAAGTTATGGCTATGAAGTGACTGGGTTCCTCCTTGGGGGGTGGAAAAATCTATCTTTACCCAAAGGTGAAGCAAAATATAGCAAATCTTGGCAGAATGCAAATGTATATGTAATCTTCTCGTGAAATTTTAACTCCTAGTGATGAAGGGAGGAGGAGAAGAAGAGGATGAGAGAAAGAGAGAGAGAGAATAAATTAGGTTTATTAGATCATATATTATTTGATCTTCTCTGGTGATCTTCTAAGAAGTGAAAAATCATGTTTACAGTAATTTGCTATAGGAAAGAATATTGCCTTTATCTCATTGACAATTTGCTTACCAAAATTAATGCACAGACACTCTAATTTTATAGCCCAGAATACCTCAGATCACCTTGAAACCTGGTAAGTTCTACCAGTACATTTCTTTACAATCTGCATTCAAATACTGTCAATGGCCTTAGGAGAAAAGCACACGGGAACACTGCATCCTGTACAGGGCATCCTGTGGCTGTGAAGCAAGAGTGCAAAATATATTCACAGACAGGAGACTGAAAATAAGTCAAGAGTCAGACAAAAGGCTTGGCACAACAGTGGCTTCTATTTTAAAGAAGTTAGTGAGCCACGAGGGGCTTTGTCTGGACTAGAGAGAATTGCCTTAAACAGAATTCTTTGAACAAGAATAAGACAACCCCAAGCCATTGCAGCCCCCTGCAAGAGCTCACTTGTCCTTCACATCCCAGTGACCTGTACCAAGAGCCCTGCAATGTTCTGTCCCATCAAGCCAGCGAAGGGCTCTGACCCAGATGCTCAGATGGCTTCTCCTTTTGTGGCATTTTCAGCTTTAAATGAAAACAAAAAGAAGGAAATATTGGGCACTCTCCTTCCCCCCGTCCCTTGCCTCCCAGGGCTTGTTTTTAACAAGCAAAAAGCATCCACACTGACCTGTGTGTTCCACTCAGCTAATCATCAGAACAGGAACTCCCGTGCATTTGTCATTTTTCTTGGCGCTTGCAGTGCATAAGGATCGTTTGTATCTCTGGTCTTTCATACACAGCTCTCAACCAGCCACTCACCACTGAGATATTCCATTAGTGTCATGCTGGGAACGGAATCTGTTCCTGGGTTTTGTGACTTGACTTTGAACAGAGCCTCGTAGCTAGTCTGACTCTCAACATTAGAGTTCAACTTGCAGTCGGAAGGAGAGGCGCAGGGGATGCTCTTCAGCACTTCCCTGCCTGTGCATTAAAGCTGCTGGCTCACAGCCGGCTGCCTTGGGCCTGAGCGAGGGGTGACACCGACGATGCAGCCAGACCCAGGGACAAACTGGGACTCCGTCAGTGTTTTCCCCTGCTCCTTGCCTGCATAAGGAGTAATTCACACCTGCTTGTTAAACAGCTTGCTCCCTGTCATGGGTGCAAAAAAGGAATTATCCAACTCCGCTTCCTTAACCTGCCTCCTCTCTGAACCCATGATGGGCTCAGTGACACTGCGCCTGAGCAGCAGCCTAAGGAAAGGCAATTTACATCCCATAATTACCTCTTTGTTCAGCCAAACAGGTAATAACAACACAAAATGAATATCAAGTGGCTATAATAATCATTATTTGTATCTTTCTCTGTTCTAATTTGAGGCTGAAAACACACTTTTCAAATACTGAATACAGAGAAGGACAGGCTTGATAGCTGTGTCAGCCCTAAAGTGCTCTACTTCCATTTTAGACCTCATCTGGTATTTTCAGAGACTTTAGTGAAATGTTGAACCACTAATCACAGATCAAAAGGGTCAGAGTCAAGTCAGAACCCAGATTTCAGACTTCTGTTGTAATTTTAAGAGTGGGAAATGTTGCATTGTTCTATGCATTCATTGCTCTGTGGTCAGTCTTAGAGGCGGATGATAAACTTACATCTTTTGATTAATGCCCCAGTCGTTTAACATTTACAGTTCAGCATTGACCTCCATTCCCTTTACCACTGTCCTGGGGTGATTTTATGCTATGCATTTCCCTATCGTCTGCTGATGCCCAGGAATGGCTCCTGTAACTTTAAGCTGGGAAGGGGCACAGCCAGGGAACTCCAGCACGGTTTGTTTTTAACTCCTCCAGGTGCTGTGTTAGCGCACAGGGTTAGTTTACATTCCTCTCTAGCTGGTGGTCTGTTCGCTAGGAAAGGAGGTTTATTTCTCTCTCTGGGACTGCGGCTATTTTGCTTTTTCCTTCTTTTTGGAATGTTTGGTTTGGGCTTTTTTGTCCGAAAATCAGACCATCTCCAGGGGAGATATTTCAGTGGGACTGAGAGGGACTGACAAGAGCCCCCAGACCCCCGGCCCAGCCTGGTCAAACCTTCGTGAAGAGCTAAGCCAGAGAAAGGAGGGCCCCTAAAAATCCACCATCTTTCTCCACAACAGAGAAGGTTTATTATCCAACATTATTAATTTGTTCTTTTCTGTGCCTGCATGCACCTTGCTTGTTAAACAAACAGGTTTTTTTTCACTTTCCTCCAAGAAAATTCCTTTTGAACCTTGGCTGAGGGAGGGGCTGAAATCTGCCTTTTAGAGGAGACACCCTTTTGGGATGTTTCCTCTAAAATTTGTCTCAAACTGGGACACCACTGAGCCATACAGATCATATTTTTCAACCTTTTTTTTTTTGGTAGAATCTTCTTTCTTTTCTTTCTCACCCCAGGAGCGGGGTAATTGGCTGCAAAGGGAATGGCTGTGGAAGGGAGTGGCTGACTGTTCAGGAACAGGAGGATGCAGCTCCTGTGGGAAAAGGGAGAGCAGTGGGGCCATGGGACTCTGGTGCAGAAAGGAGAGATGAACTGACTGCTGATCACGGGAGGGAGGAACAGATGCTCACTAAGCACTCACTACTGTGCTGATGGCCTGAGTAAGATGTAACAACGTCTTTATCAACACTTCTGGTTTTTTTTTTACCATGCACCTAATTTGCTTTTATTCACACACCAGTAAAATGGATCAGAAGTGCCAGGACTGAAGGGAAAAGTGGCAGCCCTACAGGCTTTCTTCAGCTGCAGTGTTTCCAAAGGCTTTGAGTGTATTCTGGTGAGAACAGAGCGAGCTGCCGGCCATCAGGAATGGCTTCCTGAACAGGAGACAACTCAGAAACCCTCAGCCATGGCAGATAACGTTCTGCAATGAGCTGCACTGACCTTATGCCACAGGAAGGAGTTATTCTAGGGTTAGTGCTAGCAGAAGTTGCCCAGAGTGAACAGAAGGCAGTCTATCCTTATTAAAAACAATGAGTAAAGACACATCTGGGGTTTGTGCCCAGTGCATCAGTGACAGACACAGAGGGAGGTAAGCCAGGCTCCAGTACAACATTCCTTCCATGCTGCTGCAGAGGAGCTGCTCGTGGTCACCCACAGACACTCAGCTCCCATCCCCTTTCCCTGTACCTGCCTGCCAAAGCAGGAGTAAAAAGCTATGAAATCCAAAATGCAGCACTATGTAACCTCTTTGCATTACTGGAAATCATTATACAGAATAAATGCAAGGTTGAGTTGGGTCCAAATTAACTAAGAAAACATTGTCAAAACATATTGTGCAGTAATAAGGACAGAGAAAGAGAAAAGGACTTTTTGTTAGTTCCCATTTGTTTAATGATGGTATAAACTCTAAGCTAGCTATTTTGTGTGTCAGAAAGTAATCGTGCATGACCAATTTTTGCTCTTGTAAGAATTTTACCTTGTGGCTACATTCTGTTGGAGATGATTTCAAGGAACACTTTTATCATGTACAGGCTTTTCAAAGGTTTGCTCACTTATTGAACAAGTGAGGGGGAAAAGGAGCTTTGTTTATCTAAAGTAACCTTCCAAGGATATCAGGATTCTATACAGGACATTTAAAGGCTGTTAGGCCTTTCCAGTGACTGTGATGGCATCTCATTCTTCCCAGTAAACTGCTGAAGAGTTCCCACTCTCCTGAAAAGCATTTCGGCCTCACAGACCCTTCCATTAGTGGTTTTCAAAACAGCTCGTGCAGTCAAGTGGAGACACAGCTGTTACCTTTTACATACCCCAGGAAAGGGGCTGGGGTGGGCCAGCCACGTTACCTGGACTAGCAAATAGCAAAGCATGAAAAGTCTGGTCCTAAGAGTGTTTGGAATCATCCTCAGCTCACACAGGCTAAGACCAAACAGTGAGGGTTTCAAACAGTTTCTGCTGAATTGGTGCTGTCATTTTTATGCATCTGTTGTGCATTGCACGTGCTCCTCAATTCTGAAAAGATGGTATATATGGGGAAAGGTGATCCAGCTTAAAATAAATGAAATCCATACATTTCTATTTTCTCTTCACCAAAATGACTCGTATATTTTGCAAACCACTTCAAGGGCTAAGAAATGGAGTTCATATGAAAATGTGAGAAAGGGACAAACATTTATATAAATATATATAAACTATAGATTTATAGTAGGTTCAAGGTTTTTTTTGTAGTAGTAAGTGGGGAGTAAAAGAACTGAGAAATTACAGAGGAAGGGATGCTGGGGATTTCCAGGAGTGCTGCTGCTGGGTGCAGCACCAGCTCCTGCCTTTGCCTTTTCTCTATCCACATCTCCCTGGGTCCTGAGGACTCTTCAGGCTGCCATTATTTTTTTTTTAATCAGAACTGACTGTAATTTCAGTTTCAGCTCACCTTCAGCCTCTGCCAAGGGGAAACAGAACAAATCTTTTCCATTCTAATATAAAATTCTTCATATATATAATGAAAATTGAACTGTTAACATGTCAAAAACCTTGCTCTTTCAACATATTCTCACACACAGCTTGTACCAACTGGCATCACCTCTGACAAAAGCCAGTTAGCAAGAAAGGCTTTAGAAAGCCCTCTGAATAGTAAACCTCACAAAACTTCAGTAAGATGGTGCAAAATAAACCAAAACAGGGCTCAGGTGCACAGGGAACACACCACCAGTGTATTTTTTTCATGTGGCTGTAGAAATCCTGTGGTGTTGGCCATTGGGGACAATTCTTTCAGCAATTTGGAGCATTTCTCAGGGGAAATATAACTCTGGCTTTTTACGGGCTATTTTGCTGTAGGACCCAAGAAATTGCTCTGTGTTTTCCTTCCCACAGGCAAATGGAAAGTTAATATTTTATATGAAGATGAGCACAGTCTCTGATGCAGCTTAATGCATTTTTTACAATTTAAATGTCATTGCATTACCAGCACAATGGGTCAAATTTGCCCACGGGTATTTATGTTGACAAAGTGATAGGAGAACTAGGACAGGCTGAGGACAAGGTAAATATGCTGAACGTATTTACCTTGGGAATGGCTTCTCCAGAGGAGCTAAACACATCCCAGAGCCTCCTGTAACACTGTAATGTGTAATCCTGCTAAGCAAGTGGTGAAGTCAGGTATGAATTGCAGGACACACATTTATTGTGGGGACAACGACAAACAAAATTTACAGAATCTGAGCCTGGCTGACTGCACAAGTATCCCTCTCTCCCACTGTGGTCTGTGCCTGCCAAGCTGCAGTTCTTTACCTTTTATATTTGCATCCAGTTCAGTCCAGGGGCAGCACCTGAAAGAGATGAGACCAAGAAAGAGCTCAGAGGAAGTGAAATACAAAGGACAAGCACACACTATTTTCTGTCTTCCAGAACCAAACCCTAAAAACCCCCGAGGCTTTCTGGAGTGAGTAGGGGTACCTAGGCGGTGACAAGGAGTTTCAAGGCCATAATTGCCATGGAAAATGGGGGTGATGTCTTGGCCCTTTGGGTGCTTAATGACTGGAAGTTATGAGAAAGGCTCAGATCTGCCCCTTTGGGCCTCGTGGCTTTAATATGGTGATTCTAGACCCATGTAACCAAGAGGAGCAAAGCTTGGTGTAACAGGCTGGCCAAATCTGGACATAACTCATCTTGAGTGTCTAAAAGACATTGTTTTCTTCTGTTGTCAAGAGACAGCTTTTGTCACTGCTGCTGATGGAGTAAATTGGCGTTCAACCTCGCTCAACACACCCGAGCCTGCACACTTTCCAGGTGAGAAAAGGGTGCAAGAAGTAGCTACTACTTGCTCTGCTTGCTTATTAGAACATAACATATGTGCTGGGGAGCTGGATCATCAGCTGCCTCATGATACGTGCTGCAGGCAGGCAAAGCAGATGTAAAATGCCATCTCGTTCAGCTGGGACAGTGTCAACTGTGTATTCACACACTTTGCTGAAGGTATGGGGATCTGCAAGCTGCTAAGCAACAGTAAATTCTCCCTGAAACCTCTAATCTGCGCAGTTGTAGTATTTAGGGTATAAAGAAGGCAAATTAAATCTGGGTGAGGGCTGAAATTAGCCATCTCCCCAAATTCTGATTTCTCTGACTGATTCTTTCTAATTTATCCCCTGTGAGAGGATAGTACCTTATTATGACCTTAAAGCCTGACTTTTTCAGTAGGTCTGTGCGTTTTAAATGAGAATTTATTTCATGTCAGGGAATTCCATGATTTGATAGCCACAGCAAAGAAAGTGTAAAAACTGTTTTTAGGCTGAAAGCATATGGATTTAAAACAATCACTGCACCTCAGTAATGTAATTGTATAAATGTGGATTTGTAGAAACATACAATTGAGGTGTGGGGGTGGGAAAGACAATATTCTTGCCTAAGGGAACAAATATGGTATAAAGACTTTCCTCATGAATACACCTGTTCCTGTCACATTTATCCTTTTAAATGTATACATTCCTTAGAAACTGCAGTAAATTGTACACGACAGTTGTCTGAGGGAAATATTAACTCCTTAGTATTCTGTTTGTATTTTGAAGTCTGGAGAGAAGGGAGTGCTGTGTTAGTACAGTGGCATTTAAAAGTTGTTTTACAACCAGCTCTTCATTCAACCTAAACAATAAACCTAAAAAATCAAGAAAAACTTTTTAATTTTAGTTTTATAATTTATAACCAGATGGAGATGCAGGGGAGGAACATTGAAATTTCTGGGCTGGACAATTAAATGTCTGAAGAGCCCTGGACATTTGTGGCCAAGGGCCATTTCTGTGCCCTGCTGCAGATGCTAGGGGTTTCATGGCAGGCACGGTCCTGCCCCCGTGGCCTCGTGCGGGGTGCTGGTCTAGCAGGCAGACGGGGGGAAGCAGCCAGCCTCTCCCACAAACTGCTCAGATAATGAGGGTAAGATGTTCTGTTTGTCTAAATCCGTTCTTGCTCTGTGGCACTGGGAATGAGGCTGCTCAGCCCCAGAGGAGCTGCGAGGCTGAGAGGATCTCCGAGGACTGTCTGTGTACTTAGCTAGATGAATAGTGAGTCAGTGGGGCATGGGAAAACAGCTGTCACATTTATCTTCCTCACACTGGCAACTGAGAGTCATTACCAGGATCTAATACACCAAAGGATGCTTTGAACAGAGATCATCCTCATTTATTTGTCTACACATACTTTAAATGTTGCTTTGTGGTGTAAGTTGCTGGCACAGAAGGAAGAGTTTAGGCTAAAATTATTTTAGGGACTATTTAAGTGCGAGAGATTAAAGCTGATTTGTTCTTTTCCAGTATCCTCTTTCTCATTGTACCATGGGGAACCTGTTTTTGTGAGCCAATCATCATTTTTCCTAAACATATAGAGAAATTATAAAGGATAATTATATCTCAGGGGCACCTTAATTGTCCCAATTACTTGGCCGGTTTTGACAGCCAGATCTGATGAAGAGAGGAAGGAAGAGACATCTGTAGGCATAGGAAAACATTTCACGTGGTACTTGGACAATACTCAGGGTACAGCTATAATAATCAAAGCATCTCTGTTTAAAAATACACCGTATGCAATACAAAACTGGAGGAGAAAAAGAACTTTGGTGAATTATAAGAAATTCTTTACCCAGTCACCCTTCTGCATGAGATATACAGCATTGGCACAAAATCAATTATAATTAAGTTGCACGTAACTAAAACTGGCAAATTCAATTTCTGCAACGTTTCATTGTAGCTTAGCTGCCGCAGTGATAGACGGAATTACAGCACCTCATACAAGACCTTCCAGGTGTAGTCATTATCAAACATAATTTTACCTTTTACCTTTTTTTTTTTTTTAATTTAAACAATCTATAATTGTCCTGGATCAATGATGAGGTTACTTGCTCTGCTACAATAGGCAATATGAAATCCCCGACACCATATTGGGGTGCACAGATGCTAAAGAGCCTTTTCAGTTCTTTTAGGCAAAATGGACACTTTTTGGTGTTAAAAGATAAACGCCAAATATTTGAACTCACAGGGCTAATGCTAGCTTGAATAAAAAAAAATGGAAGTGCAGAAACTTCCACTCTCTGTATCTTCTAAAACTGAGACAATTATCCTCTTCTTTTGGAAGGCTTTGGTGTTCGTATGATTTCAAGAACAAGGTTAATGTCGAGCACACCTTTATACTCTGTCTTGTAGAGATGTTTTCTTGAACTGGGATCATGGTTAAGGGTATAAATATAAACAGAGACCTTCCTTTTTTTCTGTCTGAAATTCTGTTACACCCCTAACAAGGTGTAACAGAAGGTTTAACACCTTGTCCAAATGAGCAAAATGTTTTTCTCATCATTAAACTGGCAGTTGCACAGAGAAAACCGGATCAGATACAAACCCAAAGCTCTTTCACAAGGCTGGTCCTTGGGGTAATCAGGGAGCAGGCAACCATAAATTAAAGCAAAACTTTATTCCCTGCTTCCTAAATCTCCAAATCAGTTTTTTAAAAAAATCACCTTTTAACAAGAAAGGTAGAGGGGAAGCTAGCAAAAATATCTGTGTGTAAAATGCAAATATTTTATAGAGCTCTGTAAGATAGAAGAATTCAGATTCTTCAGCTCAGGGTTTCCAGTAAAAAAATAACAAGGAAAAAACCCAACCAGGTTATATTTGATAAAAATAAGGAGTGGTTTTCAGAGTCTCTGAAACCGTGAGGGACATATCTATGCCTGCGTTGGAATGCAGCACAAGACCCATCTCCATGACGAGCACTAGCACCGGGCATCATCCAGAGCCCTGTTCCTAATAAAAATTTATTCATTGTATGAGCTAAACATGGTAATACAGTCAAGAGCTCGGTACTGAGCTGTTCTTGCCCGTGCACATTTCATCTGTCACACTGAGCCCCACTGGCAGATCGGCTCTTGAAGAAAAGATCATTTTCACGCAAACCCGTATATTACCGTGAGCCACTCCAGGCAACCAGTGGGGGCCCTGTCCAACCCTTTTCTATCAAATCTCTTCTACTGGAAAACAAAAGTTATTAAAAGCAAGAAACATAACAATCAGCTTCAAGGTTCAGCTCACCTCTGTTTACTGCTCTGATTCCAGAGATTAGCCTCTATTTCCTACAGAGAGATTAGCAATCAAAGCTAAATTACATTTTCATTGGATAAATCATTTACAAGTAGTTCGAGATTTTTGTCTTAGAGCTTTAGCATGGCTGAAAAAGGCCTTCTCTCATTTCAAGTGTATTCAAGTGAAACCTGTGTGTAAACTGGCCCTATCACCTAGAAATTCCAGACCACTGGAAACCATCACAAACATGTAAAACCTGTTATCAGCCAGAGAGCTGTGTATGGGAGATAATCCTTAGGGAGGATGACATATTTTAGAATTTCTTTGGACTCAGGCTACATAGCTACTACATGGGAGACTGTATCAT
>VYZT01023570.1:19699-61420 GCA_013400735.1 Pomatostomus ruficeps | reverse complement strand
AAAAAAAAAAAAAAAGGGACAAAGTAGTCAGTAAATTAAAAGATGTCAAATAATCTTGATGCTGCAGACTGCATGCCTGATATAGCTAACCCCCCCTATGTATATATCACACACCAGCGGGGTGAACGAACTGGAAAATTCACAGGCAAAGCTTGAGAGCCACAATTCATAGAATCGCAGCCTATGAGGTTGGAAGGGGACCTCACTTCCTCTATTTGTGACACATATATGCTTTGAGAGCCAAAAGTCAGTCATTATTTTGCAAATCAAAAGAAAATCGGGTCCTCATGCCTGCAAGGTTCAAGCACCTTTCATAGTTTTTGCTAACTCAACTTTAGGATCAAGGCTGTTGTTACTTAAAAGTACAAACGACACATTCTGCCCCAAACCATCTTGTAGTCACTTAGTAGCATTAATCTTATTTCCTGTGTGTAATTAGGATTCCTGTCCATCATACTCTTGGTGGAGGGCAACAGATCAAAGGGAGAACACGTGTGCTTGTGCCAGGGCACAAATCCATCCATTTTAACTCTTTACCCATGACTGAAACCCGCACTGTTTAAATCCTGCAGAAGTCAGCCAAGCATACACCTTCTAGAGGATGAAATAGCAGTGCCCAGATACTAATTCTGCTCTCCTAGTTGCTCAGTTTGCTTCCTTCTTGGCATATGAAAATCTCCAAGTACAGTAGTTTTTTCCAGCATAAAAAAAATTCCTTCCAACAAATACAAAGAAACGCCCCTGGACTCCACCACAACTGGAAAGTAGTGGAACTCCTGCTTCTCCATTTGTGCCCTTGCACCAATGTGCTGTGCCATCAGGAGTGATCCGCAGAGCGCACAGAGCTCACGCTGGCACCTCCCTGTGTATTGCCACCTGGAGCACGTTTGGGTAGAGCTGACACTGCCAGCCATGGATGCCCGCTGCAGGAAGGCCACTGGGAATGGGCAGCTGACAATAATGAACTCAGTGCTTTGGAGCATGTTTGGATGAAGCTGAGGTTGCCAGCCATGGATCCCTGCGGCAGGAGAGCCACAGGAAATGGGTAGCTCATGCTAACGAGCTCAGTGCTTTGGAGCATGTTTGGATGAAGCTGAGGTTGCCAGCCATGGATGCCCGCTGCAGGAAGGCCACTGGGAATGGGCAGCTCACACTAAAGAACTCAGTGCTGCTGTCCCTGGGGGAGCTGGCGTCTGATTCCACCCTGCTGAACATTCAGGGCCAGACCCACAGGTGTCCCAGCCCCAAGAGCTCAGCCACCCCAGGCTATCAGTTTTCTAACTCCCATTAGTTTGCACTTAATGCCAGCGACAGTGATGCTTTAACTATCGATTCCCACACACACAGGGCGTTTAAATTTTGGTGATACCAGGACATCTCAGATAGTAGGTGGCATAATTTAGTTCTCTGTCAAACTGATGAGAATGGTGCTGCTTTCATTGATATGTAGCAGAGGACAATTGATCAAGTATCCTTATTAAATTTTGCCGACAGGATTGAGAATCCCAAAGATAATTTCACTGTAATGCTTGCCGTGCACTGGCAAAGTACACACGGAAATTTCATAGCCTACCTGATTTTTAATCACTACAAGCAAAATTAATCCACCTCTAGGGAACTTAAAAGAAATTTGTCAGCCAGTCAAGTTAAAAAAGGACTTAAAGAGGGCTGATCAATAAGGTTGGATTTCACCCCAGGTTGCTGTGATTTCATGTACATCTGTAGAAGTCAAATAAGCCATAAAAATGTCAAATTGCTAGTTTTTAGTATACACTTCAACATGTGCTGTGGGTGTCTGAATAGATTATTGAAGGCAAATGATGCTGAGTCCAGAAAAAACCCTGCTATTAAAATAAGGACCATTTATTAAGCAAAACTTATGTACTGCCATTGTTAAATACATTTTTTTATGTCTCCTCCCCTTCTATATAACCTACTTCATATATTAACTCTATTTTAACTGGTTTTTGCTTACCCCTTCCTCTCAGTTTCCTTTTCCCTACTCATCATCCCCTCAGGTGGCAGTAAAGCCAAGCTACAGGTTTTACTCAGATCACATGTGGCAGTAGTGCCCATGTGCTGATCACACCGCAGTGTTAGAGCAACCCATGCTCAGAGTCTGCTTCAAAAAACCCCATTTTCCTGTTGAGTCTGCATGGCTGAGCAACACCAATTCCACACACTTGCAAGGACAATTTTTGTCTTCAGCCAGTTCGTATGGATTTTTCTAAGGGAGTAAGGGTAAGGTGACCTCCCATTGTCCTGGGGACAGATTATATTCATGTAATACACAGGCGGGCAAAGAAATACTGCAGAAAAAACCAAGGAATTATGTGGAGGACAGGCTAGCAAAGAAAAGAGCAAAGGAAAACTTCTGAAAAGGCCAGAGCCTCCTCCCAGACTGGGAACTGTAGGAAAAATAGGAGCTGTTTTCTTTCTCCCATGAATTAGAAAAATGAGCATTTGCTCCTATTTCTAAGGTCCTCCACAGAAAAAAAAAAAAAAAAAAAAAAAATTGCAGTCTATCTTAGTAAGACTTTAGAAATAATTACTGAGGTTTATATTCAGTAGAATCTGCATTAAACACAATAATATACAACATGACAGCAGATAGAAGAGGTAAAACTACTTACTTGCAAAACTCTGGCAAATAAATGTCAGTATTTTGGAAAATTTACTTGTTAAGCATCAACTTTAACACTGCTACCACTATCAATTTTCTTTCTGAAGGCAGGTAAGGGTATTGGGTGCTTCCTGCTAGACACTGGATGAACATGTACCAAAGAAAGTTTGTTTCAGACTTTATCCTGTAGAGTGAGAGAAAATAGATAAAAAACAGCTAAGAAAGCAGAAAAACATGCCAAGGGCAGGCTAAAAATTATCAGCCAGAAGTATTCTCAGAGGAAATTTAAGTCTTCGAAAAACTATTTTTTAAAAATGAATAGTACATTTTTATCAGAAAACAATTGCATTTGAAATTGCCCTAAAATAAAAGGGGTCAGAAGCAGGCTTAGCTCCAACTTCCAGATCCATCATCTGAAAGTAAACAAAACCCACCATCCTCTTGTCAATGTTTTGATAACTTTGCCATAGCAACATTTCCAGGAGATGGATCAGAAAAAAACTTGTGAGGGACCAATAAGGTTTTAGGAGTTGTTTCCCAGCTTATGAGCCAACTCATGCAAATACAGCTGTATGAGAATTGAACAGCTTAGATCATTGATAAAACAATGATGTGAAGTTAATTGATTGTACACAAAGGAGTCAGCTCAGGGAATTCCAGGGTGGCCTGCTGGGAGAAGGCCCTTCTGGAGACCATCCAGTCCAGGCCCAGCTCAGAGCCAGGAGCAGCCAGAACAGGCTGCTTGGGAACACGACCAGTTTACATTTTTAATGTCTCCAAGCATGGAGACTCCACAGCCTCTCTGGGCACCAGTGTGTGAGAATCCTCACAGTGAGGAAGTGTTTTCTTACATTTAGATGGAATTTCCTGTATTTCAGTTTGTGCCCATTGCCTCTTGTCCTCCCACAGTGCAACACTGAAAGTCTGGTTTCACCTGCGTTTCTGCCTTCATCCGTTATTCACACACGAGGAGAAGGTCTCTGTGAGTGTCCTCTTCTGCAGGCTGAGCCCTCCCAGCCCTCTCAGCCTCTTCTTCTATGACAGATGCTCCAACCCCTTAAACATCTTAAAGACTCTTTTATACTCTGTCATATCCACTGATGAATTTAAAATCAATCCATTTTCTCCATCGTGTTTATCAGGTTTTTAAAGTTCACTTATTCCCAAGAGGAATAAAGGCTGTCCCTATTGTCACTGCTGGAAAAACAATGGAGGAAGGACATTTCCCTCCCTTTAAAAGCAATCAAATTTAGACTGCACCTTTGTAAGATTCTGAGGATATCAAATGTGACTGAGCTGCTGTCTTAGAGTGATTGCTCACGGTATGTTTGATCACATGAAGATGTTGTCTTTTACTTTTCTAAGTAGACAGTCTTAGAACATGAATCCCACTGAGCATAATGGTGGACTGAAAACTGTGCAACCAATTAGGCA
Source organism: Pomatostomus ruficeps (assembly GCA_013400735.1). NCBI lineage: Eukaryota > Metazoa > Chordata > Aves > Passeriformes > Timaliidae > Pomatostomus > Pomatostomus ruficeps. The sequence continues at coordinate 57,363 of VYZT01023570.1, read as the reverse complement.
AAAAATATTGAAGGAAAAGAATTCATTAATAAATCTCTTGAGATTTAATGCCCGTATGGGCCTGTAGACTTCTTTCAGAATAAATACTTTGATGAGCTGGTCATGTCTGTTCTTTTTTTTAACATCTTTATATTTAATCTTATCATTGAAATTCAATTGCTTTCTCCTGGGTTTGCAGGAGTTCTGATACCCTGAAAATTACACACTCCCCTGGGAACTTCCTTTACTTATACTTTTGCATATAGATAGCTTGAGGGAGGATGTATTTCCTTCTAAATCATTACCTTAAGTTTTGAGATCTATTCATTCAGCTGGGTGCACCTTGTGGTCTCTCCCTCAGCAGTATTATTACTGTTTATCTGTCTTTATCTGCCTTTTGATCTTCACTTCAGCAGGGAAAGCTGCTCCAGAAATGCCTTTGCTCCATGGATTTGAGGAATAGACCACTGGTGACTGGGCAGTGTTGGATAAAAGTTTTTGCTTTCTGTTTTAGCAAAGCATTTTCCTGTGGGCAGTGTCCTGTCACAAGAACAGTTCTAGTGACAGATTAGAAATCCAGAGTGGGGAATGAAGCTCAGCCATTCTGTGAGCATCAGCTTCTGGGGCATCAGCTTCTGTGAGCATCAACTTCTGGTGCAGCCATGCTGTGCCTGCCCCAGAAGGGTTTGATACCAGAATAAGGAAAGAAAATACGGATGGATCTAGACTGAGCACAGGAAGAAGTCACATCTGTGACTTCTCATGATGGAAGGTGACAAACACAAAGGAGAGAACTACAGCTTTGAGCCCCACCTCGGTGCCAGGGAAGATCACGGAGCAGATCAGGACAACCAAGAACAGACTGACAAAAGGCAGGTCCTGCTCGACCAGCCTGATCTCCTTCCAGGACAAGGGGACCGAGTCAGTGCAAGAGGGAAAGGCTGTGGCTGTGTGTGCCTGGACTCTGGGAAAGCTGCTTCCCACAGCTTTCTCCTGAAGGAATCTTTTGCTCATGGCTTGGCTGGGTGCACTGTTCAATGGGGAAAAACTGTCTGGATGGCCAGGCCCAGAGAGTTTCTTCCCTGAAATATCTGCATTGTGCCAAAGCAGTAGATTACACAGAAATTACTCAGTAACTCATATTCTGTCTCATCAGACATAATACAGAGAGATGAAATTAATTGAACTGCAGGTTGCAAAACAGAAGTGATAAAAATAAAAAAAAAATATAGAAAAAACACTATATGCAAATCAAATGTAAATTCTCTGATATATTAGATCTTTCTCTCACCAGTCACTGTTCTGCTTACTTGCAGATTAGGGAAAAATACATGCCCATGTAATAAAGGTCAGCCTTTTCCAATCAAATATAAACATTAATTTAAAAAATGTCTCTTTGCTGTGTTCTATGCAAGGGCAAATGTTTTTGTCTGTCTTGCTTCTAGCTCTTTTTTTCTCTCGCCTGGGAGACAAATGAGAATAACATCCACCTAGTTACTGAGATATGAAAGTCAACACAACCTGAGACAAAATGGTGAGGGTAATGAAAGGTGATATTTCAGCCTGACGTTTCAGGCTAACGTTTTAGTGATGTTTCTGAAAGTTTTAGCTTAGGAATATGTTGAACAAAGATTTTGCAGAACTGGGCCTGAGTCTAAGACTGTTTATACTGGATTTAGCCAAGTGTATCTTACCTCAGTTTCCAGATTAAATCTTCAGAGAGGAGCTCCTTGACAGAGTGTCTCAGATTGTGTTTTACAGCTCTTTAGTGGTCATAAAAGAGTCACAAAAATCACACTGCCTTAGACTTACTGGGAGCAGCTCTGTCCTCCAACACTGCCCTCGGTAATTTTAACTGGTTCTCCTCCCTCTGCCCCAGATGAGCAGAGCTGCTGCCAGGAATGAAAAGTGCAGGTGCTGCAGGGATTTCGAGAGTGGGAAGGAGGGAGAGGAAAGGAGAGTTATGATAAGAGACTGGAGACCTGCTCGTGGAAATTCAAGAAATGCTGTTGCAAAGAAATGAAAATGCTTTAGTTTTTGTTGCATTAGTGTGAGAATTAGGTGAAAATGTCCCAGTTACAGCAGCTGTTATAGTGCAAGAAAGCAGAATAATACTGGCACCTGAGACCAGAAATGACACAGGACAATATCTTACACCACCCTTTATCCCCTCAGCCACTGCACTGAACCATCGTGGAACAAACCTGGCTGCCCTACCTCAGCTACAGAAAATACTGCTGTCGTGGCTAAACCCCAAAAAGCACCTCCCAGCTGCTCACTGCTTCTCCTCCCAGTGCGATGAGGGAGAGAACTGGAATGGAAAAAGTGAGAAAACTTGTGGGTTGAGATGAGAATGGTTTAATAATTGAAATAAATAAATAAATAAAAATACTATTAATAATCATAACCACAATCATAATCATAAATTGTTTTAAATAAAAATAAAAATTATAATTAAAAGGAAAAATTTTAAAAAGGAGAGAAATAAAACCCAACAAGTGATGAACAGTGCAAGTGCTCATCACCAATGGACTTCTTTCCAGAATCAGAGCTCAGGAAAATGCTGAGGATACCTATAAAGAGAATATATGAATAATCTTTTATAGTCAGCTCTATTTTTCTTTTTTTCCCCCAGTATTTCAAAAGTGACTCTGTAGGCTCCAAATAGCAGAAGCCTGCAGTGAAAGCAATCCCCATGCCACCCCCACCCTCTCTAAACTACTTTTATTACAATTAAAGTATAAATCACACACATGAATCCTCCACAAAAGCCTCTATTGTTTTACATTTGCTTCTATTTTTGTTCTGAAGTGGCAGAGATGTTGTTTTCTCATTTATCATCAGAGTTGCTGTTGAAATGTGGGAAGTGACACGATGGGGTAAATGCATGAAGGAGCAAAACCCCAGTCTCTTGGCTGGCTCATGTTAGTGCCAGAAAATCATCTGATGCCTTCCTGCAGCAGATACATGCCAGAGAGGCCACAGGGTAGAAAAGTGTTAAATATCCTGCTCCATGCTGCCTGCAAAATATTTGTTGGCAATTATGGCGAAAGCAGTGATAGCCACGGGGAGGGTGCCATTGGATAATTGCAATCATTTCTGTTAGCATGTTATAAATGGAGCATTTCAACCTTCAATTTTAGAATCATTTAAATTAGAATATAAAAATATTTCAATTACAAACTGAGTAAAAAAAATAAAATTCTCAAAACCAATAAATGGAAACTTCAATTTGTTTTTGAGAAAAAATATTTATGGAGGGAACCCTTCCAAAGGATTGTTCCCATAGTTTTTTGGATCAGACACTGATCTGAAAAATCCATAAATAACACAATGTTGTTCTTTAATTATAAGCACTGTGTTGTAACATTCAAGTTGTTACCAAGACTATTTCTCGTGCTTTATATAACCAGCGATTTCATTTCAGACAATGATTTTCACTCGTGTGTTTCCAGAAGACTGGATACCTGATCCCTGCCCATACCCAGAACGATTACATTACAGAAATAACTCATTTAATAGGAATAAAAGCCGTGAGTTCCTAACTGATGCTCAAATGTTTTTGAAAAGGTTCTCTGAGACACACTGTTAAACTGTCGGAGGAAATGTCTACCTGCTGGAATGGCCATTTCCAAAGAGCAAACCACTCCCTCTGGCACATTTTCTGTAGAAGAGGAGTTAAAAATTAAAGCTGAGATCTTGCAGCACAGCACGTTCATGTCTGTTAGTACCTGTCAAAATCACTCCCAAATTAAGTAATTAATAGGTGCAAGACCCACTCTCTGCACTCTGATGGTGCTACAGCATTCCCAGTCCCACCTCCCAGTCTGTTTGTTTTGTGAAACATGGGAACTTTTTAATTTGTCTTCTCTCAGACAGAATTGCAACATGCATAAAGCAGAAGAGATGAATTTGTCAGGATTATTACGGTAACAAGATAAGAGACCCTCAGAAGGGAATTTTCTTTCTCAGATGTATAAATATTACAGCGTGATTGAGGTTGGAAATTAGGGTCATTGTGTCCAATCCCCTACTTACAACAGGTAAAAATAACTCTGTTGTTTCTAAAGGAAACAGATTCTCTCTGTTCTCTGATTTAAGATGCCATGAAAGTTTATACATTATCAGATTTATATTCAGGAGACAAAAAACCCTTTTAAACCTAACCACAGAACTTGGGTCTTCAGAGACTCAATTCAAAGTTCCTAATTAGCACTTTTACCTATATATCCACTTTCTGCATATTACCATGAAATAGAAATTGGCCATGAGGGAGAAGGCTGCTGATAAAGAACAGAACATTCAGAGATATGTGCTGAGATACCAACTGACAGCCAGGCAAGAGGTGAAAGCACAGAATGGAGAATGCAGGGAAGGGCAACGATGCTTTGGGGTGGTGGTCATACATGAAGTGATGCAGAGGCTGCTGACAGCAAGGGGCAGAGCAGGACCAGGGGCTGCTTCCAGAAGGTGCCATTTGTGTGCCAACAGCTCTTAGACCTGTGCTGGTTTGCACATCTGCACTCGGCCACTGATCCATGACTTGGGTTGTGCTCTCTCACACCTCGGTGGTCTGTTTCCCCTTTCTGTCTGACAGCCCTTCTGTTTGCCTTTGAAAAGGCATTTGTGCTCCTCAGTGAGACAGAAGCAAAGGGAGAGGGTTTGGAATAAGTTATCTGCACCTCCGTGGCAATCTCCTCAGGACAGAGTGTGGAGGCTCAGCCAGCACGGCTTTGTCGTGCAGCCAAGTCACTTTTCCAAGAGCTTCTCCAGCCCCAGCAGCTTTTCCAGCAGCCTGCCTGCTGCAGAAGGGCACAGGATGATTCTGCTAGAGAGGGGAACCTGCCGAGCCAGAACTCTGTCACTTTATTAAGGAAGAGTGTGTGAGAAAGCTGTGTGAATTAATCAGGGAGTCAGACACAACTTGACTAAATCACTGAGGAAGAGTCCTGCAGCAGTACTGAGTTATTGTGTCCCCTGCCTAGGGGTAAGGAACACGTGTCAGGAGCTGTGCTGGCTGTAGAAAATGACCTGGACAAATTACTTGGGGATTTTTCACAGAACAGGGAAAAAAGGTGTGTGTGACTCTATTTCCCCAGGGAACCATTGCCACTTAACAGTGCTTGGGTGTTTGTTTCCTCCTCAGCTGAAAATCCAAGGATAAACCCAGGATATTTCAATTGCTTCTATCCATTACACAGAGAGCAACAAGGTAAGGCAAAAAGGAATGTATTACCTTTTAAAAAATCACAGCTTTGATAGAGAAAACGGATTTGCAGCTGTGAAAGTTCCAGCTGTTTTAGTCTGCAAGTGACAAACCTGTGCTGCCAACGGAGATTGCACAAAGGCTGCCTGGAGACTCGGGCATTAACAGAACAAACAGGAAAATGGATTTACTAAAGATTGGGTGTTTAATGGTTATTAATGGGGAATCTATGGGAGAACATGTTGCTTGTCAACATATGTACCATGTTCTCACATTGCACATCCATAACAGCAGTTCACCCCACGCCCTAACAGGCAGGGAGGCCACAGTTAGATATTTAGAAATGTAATATCCACAAAAGCACCCAAGGAAACATAAAAGATGTCTTATAAAAGAGACATCATCAGAAATAATTAGGAAATTTGAGTCAAAATCTTTAGAGGATTTGCCTAATTACTTTCACTTTTGTAAATACAAGTATTCTAATTTTTAGCTACCTTAATACTTGTATGGGTTGGGCTCACGATAATTAGCACCGTGCTAATGACTCCAGAAGACAAAATTGGGAGTGGAGAGGGATGAGCTCAGGACTGTCACCACAAAAGCCACATTCTTTTTTTACACCTTCATTTCCACCTTCATTTCACACTCATGGGACGACCAAACCTCCCCACCTTCCACTGAGGCTGCACCCGTCCGTGCTGTGAAGCACGGGGTGCATTGCCAGAGGGGTCACCACTTTGTGGGGGTGAGAAGCCCAGGGGAAAAGTTGTATGGCCTGTAGTGAAATGAGAAGTCCCACTTTGCAAAATGGGGTTGGATAAAAGCACGGATAAAAATCATGCACGTTCTCATCTACTGCTGCTGAGTTTTCACAAAGAAGAGACGGTTATAAGCCTTCTCCCTAAAATAAACAGTATACAGATTGTGATCTCCGACACAAACGTCTAAATCTGCATTTGATGAGAACAAAATACTCTGGGGGGAAAAAAAATCTGTTTCAAAAGATGCTCAAGAGTATTTGCTTCTTCATTGTTCCACAGAATCTCAGATTTATCTTCAATTATCCCACAACTACCAGCGGCTCTAAGGGTGAATCATTGTGTCTATAAAACCTAAGAAATTTGAGAATACTGCTGCATTCTCTATTCATCAGATATGGGGAGGGAGAGCTATAGCTTTACCCTGCAAGTACTTCAGGGAGAACAGAAGCTTTATTTTTGTTTTGTTATAGATGTCTCCACATAAGCAACTCCAGAGGAGAAACTTCCAGTAATCTTCCTAAGAGACTTAGAAAGTTTATGAAAACTGCAATCTTATGCTTCTTTATCAGTGATATAGCTGAATGTAGGGCTTTGGGGTTTTTAAATCTTTGCTCATCTGATATTTCTTCCTTGTTTGTCTGGTCTGCAATATGTTCCTCACAACATCTCTAAGTTTTCCTGTGAAAGAGATGGTTTTAACCCTCTCTGGCAAAAGTGCCACCGACCCACAGTGGGAATTGCCTGCATTTCATAGCAACTGCCCAAAGGGCTGATCTGTTGAGAGCTAAAGGGACAGTCTGTGGCAAGGAGTGGGGTTTGCCTGTTCTCCTTCCTCCTAAAAGTCACATGGGGTATTACCAGATCCAGACAGACACCTGGGACAATGCAAAGCACTTCCAGGGACTGTTTCTACATGCAGAGGACTGCTGTTGGCAAGGCTATTTTAATCTCCCAGGCTCTGGTTCAAGCCCGTGGTCCATCAGGCATCCAGCTGCGCTCCCAAGATAATCCCTATTTCACACTGAATGGAGCACCCTAGTTCATCAAGCTGAATTAGGTCCTGCCACATGCCCTGGGTGCTTTAACTTCCTTTCAACCTTGTTCTGCACCAGCTGACTCATTCCAGCACACAGTTGACGCTAAAGGACATAGCTTGCGTAAATTTATATTTAAAATAGCTCTGTGCTCTTCATTTGTGAGGGGCAGCAGTTCTCCCCTTAGCACAGGAGATAACTGCCTGAGGAATGTGCCAGCCTTTAGCAATTATTTGCCTTCCCAGTTTTCCAGCAACATTTCAAGAAAGAAACAACGATCACCCATCACCAATCACTTTTTCCCACCGAAATCTCTTCCCTCAGAATGCGTCAAATGAAAAAAAATCTCTCAACTCTCATTAGGGGGTTATTGTCTGCACTTGAGGATGGAAAAAGGAAAAATACAAACCCCTATTGCTCGGCTAAGAAAGTATTCCCTTCCTGAGTGTATAAATGTTAATCGGATAAAATAAAAGGCAGTGCTAATGGCTGATTTAAGCCCAAAAGCCCGGGGACATTTCATTCAGTACATTCACTCAGCTAAGCTCCTCTGCTGAAGTAGGGGACATGACGCAGTTTTCAGCAGCAAACATGATGCCTCACACAACTGGCTAAGTCAAGTGCAAAAAGGAAGTCCAGCTTGGCTTCCTGATTTTTTAATAGCCCTTTAATTTCACCTAATGGCGCTGTTTGTTCTTTAATATAATCTTCCTCTGGATGGTTCTGCTTTCTACAGCAGAAATGGAACACACAGGGAGCTCTCCCCTTAGAATCAGCTTGACCTGAGTGGAAGGGAGAAAGCTTAGTGGGTTGTAATAACAGAGTAATAATCTTTATTATCCTGCATTGTTTTCACATGGAAATCAAGGTTCATTTGGCAGTCCTGGCCTTAAAGAATTCATCAGCTTCTGATCAGGTATGAATGATGAACAAGAGGATACAGAGTCTGTACCCAGTTTATTTTGTCATGACTCCTTTTCTGATCTAACCCCACTTCCCAGAGAGTTTCACGCTTGCAGGGTGCAGCAAGCAGGACAGACAGAAGGCTGGTCTGAGTTCCAACTCCTATTTTTGGCATGCTACCTTTGGCTGGTGCATTTCTTCATTACTCCTCTGTATGTTTCCTCCAAGTGATAAGTGCATGGAATAACCCAAATAAAACATAATCTGAGCAATGGACAACCAGAGGTTTCCTTTGCAGACAGTGATTAAAAAAAATGTTTGATTTCCATTCCAGCTTCCGTGCAGACAGCCCAGGTTGGGTTTATCTGACAGTGCATCTGAGCCATGTTCTTGCACATCATTTGCCATTCTGAATTTTAACCAAGAAAAGTGCATTGACAAGGGAATTCGTTAAGAACTTTTCTTTATCTTGTCTGTGCTATTGCCACATCTCCAACTTCACTGAAAATGATAGGCAGCATAGCAAACCGGAATAATATCATTTACCTTTATTTCCATGTGCTTTGAGCCAGGGCTTCCCGGATGCTCCCAAAGGTCCCACAGAGCCTGCAAAAGGTTTGCAAAGAAAGCCCTTGTTTGAGATGCTGCATTTCATTAAGGCTTTGCATTGAAGATGAATTTTGTGATAAAGAATTCCTCACCTGATTTCTTATGTTTAAGCAGCCATTGGTGAGCAAAACTTGTAAGTCCCTGCTCAAGCTTTTCTAAATGTCAACTCCTTTCTTTATAAATTACAAATGTTCATTTCTGTGGAAAGGCAACGTTTTTGGTGAAGTTTGGACAAAACAGCCCCAGGTCTTTGATTTATGACAGAATATCAAAAACACATATTCTGGTGTCCATTTGAGTAAGTGAGGGCCTCTTACTGTTTAGAAATCAGCATCACCACGACTGCTCTTTGTGATTACAAACATAAAAATCTTTGCCCAAAACCGTTAATGAGATATAAAGGCTGACAGATCCTGAGGTCAGGTTTTAAAGCTAAGAAGGAGTGATTTCTGTGAATATATATGAGAAAAACTAGATAGAATTGATACTGGAAAGCAGTGCAGTAGTGTGTGTGCTGTGTGAATTAACATGGTACTTTTCAAGACATTTTCTGTTGCCCAAACTGCTCACCTTTAATCAAAACTTACAACATTAATAGCACCATATTGTAACATAGAGAACAAAATCAAATCCCACATAGGCTTCAATTTGTAGTGGGGGAAAGTGTTGCAAGGAAAAGACAGCAACAAGGCAAGCGTATCCAAATCCGAAACTGCTGTCTTTACATTACATTATAATTTCACCTGAAATTTTCTTTAATCCCTGTATAATCCTCAAGTGATGAAGTGCATGTTGAAAGCACAAATCGAGAAGGATTATCACTGCACAAATATTTTCGGTAATAGTTCCCTCTCGGAGGAAGTGAGCTGTGACAGGGCCAATAAATTTTAGAATTGTGTCAGTGTGGTGAAAATTTTTAAAATGCAAAGCCGCCATCACACCTGGGCACAAACTGTACCTTCCATCGCAGGGATTCCTTGCACAGAAACTCATGCTTGGCCAAATGGAATAACATCAAATGATACAAAAATCTGGTCTGGGCACTGCCTATTTGTTTAGAAAATGCTATCAGAAAGAACTATTTTTGCTGTTTTGCTGACCCCCCCTGCGAAGATTCCCAGCTTAGTCTGCTAAATTCTCACTCCTCTCGCTCTTTCTCTGGCTGCCATGAAGGAATTGCCTCTTGCAGCATAAACAGCCCAGTGTGTTCCTGCTGCCAGCGCCTGCCAAGGGGAGTGCGGGGACTTTGCAGGGGACAAAATGGATTTCTTTGATGCTTTGCTGCCGTCCCTGAGCGCTGCAGCCCGGCCCGGGGAGCAGCAGCTGAATTTCCACGTGGATCCGACACCAGTGGCCGTGCCCGGGCTCTGTGGAGGTGTTCCATTGTCAGGGGGCTCTGAATGCTGAGCTTGAACAACCTGGCTGTAACCACTGGGAGCTGCTTCTCTCTGAGATTAAATATGCAATATTTTATAACCCACTTTAAACACGTCCCATGCAAAATTCAGGATTGGGTTTCAATATGTAATTTTCTTTTAATTTTTAAATGAGCCCTCGCAAGGATTTTTATTTTATTATCTGTATCTATGGAATGATGAACAAATCTAAATACTAAAATCTACAGATAATTTGATATTTAATCATTAATCTGGTTTTGTAAAATGAAATTTTAACCAATCATAAATTTAGATGTAATCAGAAACTATATCCATCATTATTTCATTAGATTGCTGAGTTGTCAAATAACTGAAATCCATTATCCTTACATAAACTTCCAGTTTTCGAGGCAATTTAGTCTCTAAGCTCTGAAGAGCTGCCAGTTAAATAAGTACGGTTTTCTTTTAAGCATAAGGTAGAGAAAACTAAAATTCAAAATAAAGAACAAAAAGAGAATTATGGAACAGTAACAAGATGAAATTAAATCAAAATATTTTTAATATAAACATAAATTCTGGACAAAAAATAAATTTAAAAGCAATGTTTGGAAGAACTCTTGAATATTATTAGTAAACTCCACTGATTAAGAGATGCATCAGATGCCTTTTATCATTCATGAATGGAATCCATTAAATGAATCTCCAGACACTTTATTTCAATTTTTGCAAATCTACTCCCAGCAAGGTTTAGAAATAATGCAAAGAGAAGCCTACATTGAAATAAAATTTAAACAATAACTGATTTTCAAGGAAGGGAAATGGACAACCCTCATTCGCTCTTAAAGGAAATCTATTTCATTGATCCAGCTTTTAGAGCTTGGCAGAGAGTGAAAATTTATGGATTATAGATCTGCAAATGGAGGTTTCATTTTGAGATGCATTGACTTTCAATTTGTGGAATAGGTTGTGAATAAAACCAAAAAACCAAACAACCCCCTCCCAAAAACCCCAAACAAAACAACCCAGGAAAAAGCAGCGTATCTTTGCAACAGAGGCAAAGGCTTTTCTTTCCTTTCCACATTCCAATGCCAGGGGAACAACCACCTACTTACTGTTACTCTTCTTCTGCATTTTTCCAACATTTCCATTTTCAGAATTTGTATTCCCTCCACAACCTTAATTTCTGCCTCTCTTTCTGGCTCTCTAACCTCCTTTATTTCTTTGACTCTGGGATGCTTTGCAGGATGGTTGATTATTAGGAAATATTACTAGAATTGTGCAACAATTTTTGTGTGGCTGTGTAAACACAGCTGACTATGAAAGAGTCTCAGAAAACTGCATTTTACTGGGGTTCTTCCCTCAAAGAGTAAATCCAGACCATCCTGGAGTTCGAGAGAGTTTAAGAAGACAGCAGTGTGCCTAAAAGAAATTAGAGATGTAGTTAATTTGGAAGTTTTGGTCATCAAAATTTGTCTCTTCAATACCAGATCTCCTTGATGTCACTGTTTCTCAGCAATGAGTTTGTAAATCAGTCTGGATGATTGTTGGTTTTGCTTTTTAATACTTTATTTTCCCCCAAAGTCTGTGTAGCAATACCTTAAGACAGCAAGTGAACCAATTTTCACAATGGATAAATATTGTACAACTTGAGACAAAAGTCTCAAATGCTGTTGGGTACTGTCTAACTTCTTTTAGACCAAACCTGAGGGCAGAAGATTCTAGTTTGGTTGTAGTGCATCTACAGTATGTGACATTCTGGCAAATGAATGACAACTCATGAAATATTAGGCTTTTTTTCCAGATTTCTGAAGCTGCTAAACTGCACAGATGGGGTGGGAGAGAAAGTGGAAAATTTACCTCTTTTGTTTAAAAAGCTCTCTGTCATTGGACTAAAAAGGAGAAGGACAGGGCTGTGCTGTTAATGACATTCTCACATAACTGTTTATTAGCAGACCAAGCCCTCCTTGTCAGCCTGTATACTGCTTTTATGGACATTCTTCCCACTCTTCCACTAACAACACCAATGAACTCTTTATTGCCTCTTGATGCAACTTATGGCTTTGTTTTTACAACAGATTTTAAAAAATACTTTGTGCAATAACCTAAAGTGAGGACATGTGTCTGGTTCTGTACCATAAAATATTCCTCTATTCTCTCCCATCCCTTCCTGCAGCCCAGTGCTCTCTTTGCTGTTTTAGCACCAGAGGCTGTTAAATTGTTGTCCCACCTGCTTGTAGTTGAAGGGGTTGGTAGTTTGGGGTTTTTGAAGGGGCTGAAAGGCACGTGTTACTTTGGCTCGGACTGCTGGGCTGCTGCTGTGCCTCTCACTGGTTCTGTTCATCGCATCCACAACTCAGACAGCTGTAACTCAGACAGGATCCAGCGCGAGAGAGCTGAAGGCAGGAGGTGGCTGTGTCAGACAGACACTGATGTGAGCACTGCTGACAAATGTCTGTGGGCCTGGCTGCTGCACATTCCCTGCTCCCCCAAAGTCACTGCGAGCAGGACTCCAGCAGGCTGGGGTTTGACATTCTGCATCCATCCCCTGCTGTGCCATGGGCCTTCAGACTGACTAGGAATTATTCATGTGGCAAACATCTGGATTTCCACAGCAGCCAGTAGAGCTAATCTGTTCTGGCACAGAGAGAGGACACGGGCAGAATAGAGCCAACAACCCTAAATCAGACCTGCTAAGGGCAGGCCAGCACCAGCACCCTGTCCATCCAGCTGGAAAAGTGGAATTTAGGAAGAGGATTACAAAGAATTACAAAGATTTTAGAGGAAGGATTCTTTTGTCCGCTCGATGTCATGGGGACAGTATCTTGCACCTTCACAGAAGCTTCTTGTCCAAAACCATAATAATGTGTGTTGTGTTCCTAGGACTGGTTTATCAGGAAGGAAATGAAATGAATCAATATAAACTCCAAAACAAAAGAGCAGCATCTGACAGGGCTTACAGGAAAGCAACCAAGAAGCTTAGGACACTGCTAATGCCCACTAGGAACACTTCCATTCAGGCCAGCTCGAGCAGGAATTGTCTGGCACCATCCAGAGGCAGGAACAACAAATTGTCCTCAAGCCCGTGGGAAACATAGTTAGAATTCATCCAAGCACAAGCAATGGTTAAACCAGAGAAACTTTTGATCTAGGACTAAAAGGGGGTAAAATTTAAAGAGATAACCTAAGAGAACTCAGATTCTGCTGGGCTTTCACATATACTCTTGTGCATTTATTTGCTCATTTATATGTACATGGAATTGATAAGAAAATAGCTTTTCCACCAAGGTGTTCAGCAGGAAAGAGGGATGACTCTCTGCAAGCACCTGGCAGCATCCCTTTCCCCATGATACATGCCAAGCTTAGGAGAATATTCTTAAAAATATCTGCAAACATGCCACAAAAACTTGCCTCTTTCAGGATACAAAACTGCTTTCTGAGTATTACATTTGCTTTTGGTTTCACTGCAGGAACCAGAGACAGGCAAAAGATGTTGTAGAAAAGATGGAGTAATTATCAAACCCTTTGAAAGTCAAAATCTTATGAGTGCCCAAGCTGAAGGCATGGATCAGCTCCCTCTGGGTTTTTGTGGATCCAATATTTGTATGTACCTGTGAGATGAAATCATGATGCTACCTCCAGTGGAGGAAACACTTGTTTATGTGCAATAATCATCAATCAGCCTTCTTTCAAACAACTCTTCTTCTGATATTTTCAGCATCAGAAACACTGACTTTTCACAGCTTTTCTTCCTGGGAAAAAATATTTCAATCACTCAGCGAATGGTGGTTTCTCCACGGATTACATTGATCTGAGTTATGGGGTGGTTGGCTCAGAAGATATCAGGCTCTTTTTTTACTACTTAAAATAGATGTGAAAGGCAAAACAGCTGGAAAACAAACATTAGAGCTATGATGAAAGCAGGAGTGAGAAGGCAAACACGTCTCTCCCCATACTAGATGTTGATTAGATGGAGAGTGCCTGCTGAGGTTGAACAAATAACAGCCGTTCCTGGCTTTATTTTCTGAAGCTGGGAAAAGCTGATAGCTAGAAAGTAACAGCATGTAATGCAGTATTTTTCAAGTTTCAGTAGCGTCTTCATTTTCCTTCAGCCCTAAAAATATTCATATAAAATGCTGAAAGCTCTAATGAGACAGTGGTATTTCAGTGTTTCTCCTGCTGATGTCACAGAACGGTTTATTGATTCCATTTAACTTCTAATTGGCTCACATTATTAAATTACCATCATTCAGGCTAGAAATTAGTTTAAATGATCAATCAACACAAAATAAGGTCAAGATTATTAGTGACAGACTGGATAAGCAGATAAATAGATCAATAGAGAGAAATAAAGATAGATCAATCAGAAGTTTAGACTAAACGGAAAAAGTAGGTCGACCTTTTTCCTCGTTCTTAATTACATACCCACTGGCTTTCTCTGTGGGGACTTGAACTACTGGAGTCTTTTTCTTCATTGCATAATTAGAATTCTAAGATCTGACTGATCATGTCAAATTTTGAAGCAGAACAAATAGTGAGAACTAGGCACACTGAGATGTTGAACCATCAAATCACATTAGCAAAGTCATGGCTTAATAGAATCCTCCACTAATTCCACCAAGTTAAGATATGGAGAACACTGAAATACTTAAAAAAATAAAGCTCCACATTAATTAAACAAACTTACGATAAATCTGTCTAGACTGGTGTATAACCTCAAGTTTGAAAGGTTAGATTAGGACAATTATAAACTGCATTTTTTTCCTAATACACCCCAATCATTAATTATTGAAAGCAATGCACACTCCTAATTTAACTAATAACCCCAAATCAAGGGTTTCTTTATTTCACTTTGTAGTGTCACACCACTGACTCAGGAACATGGTATGATACCCAGTGAGCTTTTCATTTTCACAAAGTGTGTCTGATCTTTTCCCAGCCACATCCAGAACAACTTATATTTTGTCCTCATTAGCCAAGAATAGGCTGGATCCTTCTTAATGATCACTAGGGAGCACTCAGATTTCTGTACAAACTAGGACAAGCTAGTTCATCTATTTGTGCCTTGGCTTTCCCATTTGAAAATGGAGATGTTGATTTTTGCCCTCTTTTCTTTAAATGGATTGAGAGGTGTAAAACACTGTTTAACGGTAAGAAGAACAATCTTTTTATTTGCTGTTTTCCTATCAAAATATCACCTCAGGACTGAATGTTAAGAACCTGCTAATAATGATAAAAGGTATATGCCCGTTGTCTGTTCTAGGAAGGGTCTGATTGTACTGTAACTACTCAGACTGTAATCTGTGTCTTGAATTGTGACTTTATTATTTCCTGCAGGGTTTCCCAAAGCTCCCCCCAGGGGAGAGCTGGGTACAGGGACACCTCTGCATCTCTTTAGATGCCCCCAGGGGCTCCCACAGCTATGGCCTAAAGCGTGGTAAAATCCTTCTGCCTTCAGGCTTCTCCTTCCTCACCAATCCTGATTCCTGGCCCCTGCACCAGCACCGTGACACTGGGAGAAGAGGGGCAGCAGAAACTGTTGTGTTCTCTGGTGACCTCAGCCTTCAGGTGCCGGGCGGATAAAGCAGCCCAGTCCTTGGCTGTGCAAGCTGTGGGGCAGCAGAGCCGGGTGAGAGGAGCAGGGTCCCAGCCAGGGCCCCTGGTGGCTCTGAGATGTGTCCCCAATATCAGCATGGCCTGGAGGATGAGCAGGTTGGGAACAGCCCTGCCGAGAAGAACTTGCAATGGGACAAGGGGTAACAGCTTCAAATGAAAAGAGCGGTGATGAAGTTATTGAAGAAACAAGTTATTGGAGTCACTCCTGAAGGGTTTGCACTGCCATTTCATGGTTGCAGAAACTTCAAAATAGTGCAGAAAAAAGTAAGACTTTCAAATAATTCTTCCTGACAGTTAGTAAAAACACACGCTTCCAAATATTTCTGCAGCACATTTTCAACTCCCATTTGCTCATCTCTCTGACCAAAGGAGTTTCTCTTCTTTCTCCTCTACCTCAGTGTCTGCTGCAGTTGTTTCACTCACTTCTCTACAGTGCATACTTTGCATTTTAAATCTGCAGAATTCTCCTCCCCACGACCAAAACCCAATGCACATCTGCCTTAGAGCAGCCAACGGCAGCCGTGGCCCTGCAGCAGCCTCCTGGCGGGGTGTGTGGTTAGACCCGCTGCCTGCTCTGGGGTTCTGGACACAGCAGAGCACACGAGGGGGTTCTCAGGGCAGGTTCCTGGGCAGCCTTTCCGCACTCCCTTGGGACAGGCGCTGGTTTTTCTGCCCTCACCACCCGCTCAGCCTTGCTGCACTCCAGCTGCTGTAAAACTCCCCCGGTGCCGGTGCAGAACTCTCCTCTGCACCAGCCTCGGTGTGAGTGCAGGAGCAGCGAGGGGGAAAAATGCACCCTCCTGTGGATTTGGAACCTCCGAGAGCATCTCAAAATGTGTGCTGTCCTTGCCTTGAGTGGGATATTAAAAATAAAATAAAGCATCTCCAACACGCAGGATCAGCACAAGATACACAGACTTCTGAACTAAGGCAAGTTCATTTTTTTCTTTGTTGTTGCTTCCTTGGTGTTGTTCAAGTCTTTCTAAAAACAAGCAAACAATAAACAACTGCAAGGCGCTCTGGAGAATGTTTCAACCCTACTGTGCCAAAATAAAATGCAAAATATTGCATACAATGGCATTGAAACTTCACTCGTCATGAATGACACTTGTCACATTTATTTACATTAGCTGCTGAATACTGAACTGGCTTGACAATATACCTAGGCAAATTAAAAACCAAATAAGGAGAAAATAAGATAAAATTAGTTTTGTTCAATAAATTGCTATTGTATACTACAGAGATTACAAAAAAAACTGACAAAGAAATGATTGTACATTTCTTCTTAGTTTTGAGAAAAGGCTATCAGTATGTGAAAATAAAAGAAAACAACAAAAAAAGGATTTGCGTTAAAAATAAAAATATTAGGCTGAGAAAATTAGAACAGGGCAGATGAGCTCATCCTATTTTAAAGAGAGAGTCACATTTCCAGCAGCAGGCATATAGCTGTATAAATAAGTCAGTGATTTGAGATTTGGCAGAAAAAATAAACCCTAATTTACCACACTCAGAGATATTCAGTGGTTTGGAGTATGAGCACAGGTCTGCCCCCCACCATGAACCCCTCTTGTGTTTTACTGCCCTACCACTCCTAGCCAATGCTGTTATTACAAGAAACAACACAGCAGAAATGCAAGTTCACAGCATCCAGTTCTATCAGTACATCTCAAAAAGAAAACAAAAAAAAAGATTTAAACAGAAATATGAGAAATATGTTCTGGGAAACCACTGACACTTTGGTCTATTGAAGTTTAGAAAGGACAAAAAATGAGAATTGGAAGAAAAAGGGAACTCAATTGATCTCATGGCAAATGTCCAACTGCAATAAAGTTATAGCTGTCATCTTTCAGGGGGCTTCTTGCATGTAAATAGAGGAGTTGTGCACGTGATGATCTTCACCACTGCGCTGAGGGCGCTGCCAGCTTACAGAACTGACAAGGTCTTTCTAGGACTTAGACATATTTAAAATATTATCTTCTATCAGTGAATGAATCAGGGGAAGATTGTCAGTGGAAGGCAGGTGTGTCCCTCCCGAGCCCGTGTGCTGCTCTCTGCATGCCGCTGATTTGTGGTCCCTCAGCAGCTTGATGGAAACACGAGACAATTCCAGGCTGACAGAAATGCTCTGCGGGTATTTTCAGTGGCAGGCAACGTTCTCCCACTTAGCTTGGAGGGTATAATACCCTAAAGAGAAAAGATCTTAAACTAGAATAACCCAAAAGTCACCCTACGTAGTGGGAAATTATGTTTTAAAGATTACGGGAAGTTTTTCTTTATTTAATTGGCAATATTGTCTGAACTTCTTTTCACACATTCCCTCTAGAAATATTTAATGACTGTGAATGTTCCCAGATTACAAACAAGGTACAGGAAACATTAACTGCACCCAGCATTAAGAATGGAAATAATTTTTAAGGCATGAGTAATATCCAGAGATGGACAAAAAAATCTTTTACCAGCCTGAAAACAGATATTTTAGAAGGATGGAACAGTTGCACAATGTATGACTGCAATTTAAAAAGAAGTAGCAATGAAGTTTCGAGGGGAGGGAGGAAAGGGGATAAAAAAGAAAAAGAACTGTTCTAAGGATTATTAAGAGCAATCATTTTTTATGGCAGGTGATACTGTAGTACTTGTGACATGTGAGAGAACAGAGGTTAATGGTTGGACTAGATGATCTCAGAGATCCTCCCAGCTAAACAATTCTATGATTCTGTGACTTAGCTGGGTGTTGAAAAAATGTTAAAAAATCAGTGAGCAAGTGAATGAAAGAAAGGAGTTAATGGATATGAAAATCAACCACAATCCAGCAGATTTGCTGTCATTTCCCAGACAGAGTCCTAATACCTTACAACATTGTACACCACAAATCCTTACAAGCATTAAAGAAAATCCCATTTAGGTCACGCACATAGAGAAGGACTGAGACACATGGCTGTAGATCCAAAAATCCCACTCTGCCTGTGGTCAGACTGGGAGCCAGTGAGAAAGGCAGGACTGGTGCCCTGGTCTGTGGGTTCCTTCTCCAACTGCCAGAACTTCCTACTTGGAAGTCCAGTGACTGGAAATATTCCCAAACCCCGTGACTTTTACCAGCTCCAAAGCAACACCTTCCAACATTTTCCTCGGTTCTTTCTGCTCTGCTTTCCTTCTTCATCATCTTATCTAAAGAATTTCTCAACCCAATTCTTCATTTTTAAGTGTTCTCTGTTCCTAATCATCTTCTGCCTTTCCTTAATTTGGTTTATACCCATTCATTTAGCTCTTCTGACTACAAGATGGTCTTGCTAAGTTTTTATTTTTTATTTCTTTTCTCTCATGTTTTTGATATCTTTATCTTCTTTATCAGTAATGATGGAGATAGAAAAAGCTTATGATACATGAAGAAATTTTGAAAGCAAATACAATGTTCTTTCCAATTCCATTTGATGGACAGAAGTCACTTTTAATGGATGGAGATGAAAGGAGAGCTGTCCTTGGAGCAACCAGTCCAGAGAAGCTCACCTGCATAACTTTCATCCATACTGCCACAGGTTTTACAGCTCTCAGCTGTTCAAAGATGTGGTTTCATGCCAGTTAATCCTCTAGAATTCATTGCAGGATAGAAAACAAAAACATGCACAGGTCCTTATTACCCAAGTGTAGAGTTTGTAATGGCCTTCCTAAACTAAAAAAGAAAAAAACCACGACCAAATCAAACCAACAAAAAAACAAAAAAAAAACCCCAACAGATGAATTTTGACTATAAAACAAAATACCAGAAATACCACCTACCACTCACACTGGAAATTGGTAAAGAAATTTATAGGGAAGTCCATCTATTTATTTACACATTGAAAAATTCTTTTAATTTGCACATTGAAAAAGCCCTGAGTCGACAGATTGGATTCCTTTTCACTTTCAAGACCCTGAGCTAATCCTCTCATGAGAAGTAAAAGAGGAATTAGCATCAAAGCAACTTTCTGCAGTAAGTAGGGTGAGGTTTTTTCTTGACAAGTTTTGATTTATTATAACATTCCAGAATGCGGAGCTCTGTAGTAAGGCAGAGATTTTTCTAACTTGGCAAATTACAGCTGAACCAGATTTGCAGGTTTACCATTTATCTATTATTATTTTTATTTCGTTAGACTATATTTTGTACTGATGGGGCAAGGAACACTGGAGACATTTTGTACAGAGTAAAATGTATGGAGAACAAGCCCAGTACAAGCAATCCTGTAAAAATGGCAAAATCACAGAAAATCACAGAGGTCTTCCTCTCTGCATTTATTCTCCAGAGACTCTTTATAAATACAGAATCTCAGAGCACTACAAGGACTGGAGGGGTGCTATTAAAATTGACTTAGAGGATAACATGCAGAAGAAATGACCATGTAAGATGATAAGGAATATTGCAAGAGCACAACATGGAAAAAAAGTTTAGAGAACTCGGATTCTACCTTCAGAAAGGAAGATCTACCATTTCCCTGCAGATCGCAAAACTGCCCCAAAAGAAGTTGCAATAGACAGAAGATGGAAGAATTTATATTTTTCATCAAAAGAAAATATTGAACAATTTTAGTTCTCTTTCCTAGTCATTTATGAAATAGTGTGAAAATCTCTGACAGGTTTTCTTTATTTATTTATTTAATATATATCTTTATTGTTAGCTTCTTTCTGAACCTTTTGCTGGCATCTTTCAAACTTTTCAATTGCATTAATTAAGCTTACCAGCTTAAACTGGTGTGGTTTTTCTTCCAAAGGAGAATACATTTCACTGTATTTCCTTTCAATATTTCCCTTCTACCTTACAGAAGGGATTAAAAAGGATTTCCCAAGTGCCTGGAGAACATCCAGGTACTGGGTGACCTCTTTTCATTGGTGATCATGATAGAGAGAAAAGTGAGAGCAAAACGGAACGGCCTGACCAAAGAAATCCCCTTCTGACAGGCCAAGGCAAAAGCAACCTCAGCCAGGCTCTGAACTGAATTTGAAGTTCAGGGCAATAAAGGATTCTGTGTCTGCCTTTGAGGAGGAAAAGATGGAAAATAGTTCTATGACATGGTCAAGGCATGCAGAGATTGCGTTGTGGACATCCAAGCAGGACAGGAATCCAGCTGGACCCTGCTCAGCTGTCAGCTGGTACCAATGACTTCCACCTGCTCAGGATTAACAGCTCCAGCAGTTCAGCTGAGGTTGCTTTCTGTGAAATGGCACAACAGGAATTTTTTCTCTTTATTTATATTTTTAATTTTACTTTCCTTCCTGACCTATTTTTTTTTTTGCATCTTTCACAACTTGCAGTGACGCTAATTAATCTTGTCATCATCTCATATTCGTGACACGACTTCACAGACAAGCTATCCAAAGTTAATTTTTAGCATAATATTCATGCGTTCATAATTCAAAATTCACATATTCCAACATAGTTGTAAGGCAGGTATAAGCAGTAAGAAGATTAGTGCTGAATACTCAGATGTAGGTAAGAAAAGGACATCACTCTGTACAAACAGACTCATCTGGAATTGTTTACAGAACAAGTGTTAAGATATTTTTTGTGTTTTTTTGGTTTTATGTATAACTCTCTGAAGTTCACAAAAACCATTGGCTCCCACAAGCTTTAGATGTAAAGCCAGAACACGGCATCTTATGACCACAAATGTCACTGGCAGTCCCCCTGAGCCCAATGGCATCCACCAGTAATTTCAAATGGCACAAACTGTGGTAATCTGGAGCCTGTTGGAGCGGTTCAACAATCACATTCCTAAAACTCGCTCTTCTGCAGTGAGAAAGTTCCAGATGTTTACTCTGATCCCGTTCAGCAGGCATGTTGTCCTGAGTTTTGCAGTTTTTCAATGTTTCTCTTTGCTGTAATACTTTTTCACGCATGCTGTTGTAAACATGGCCATGTTTTTGCTAGCTATTCATGTTTTTGATAACTATTCATGTTTTTGCTAACTGTCCTTGTTGTTTTCATTCCATTCTCCTAGGCGGAGACATGTGATAGATTTATGCTTTAACCAGTGTGACTGAGAGGTGGTAATTTCTACCACCAATCCACAGTGATTTCTAAGAACATATAAATAAAGTCAGAGGGTTCTGCTCTCTCTTTTTTTGCCCTCTCTTTTTGGCCTCTCATTTGGCTCTCCTTTTTGGCTTCTCGGCCTGGTCAGCTACGTGTGTTTGGGTCCATATAGGACAGGAAACATCCACACAGGCATTCCCTCCCCAGCTGGCAGCGCAGCCAGCGTGTTCAGCAGTGCAGTCTTTACAGGGAGATCTGAACTTGCCCTGCTGGGGTGGATTGAATCGGGCAGGGGCCACAGCTGCTCGGAGGGACTCAGGAACATCCCCTGGGAATGTGGGGGGTCCTTGGGTCAGCCTCCAGACACCATCCAGAATCTGCACAACGTTTAGTTCAAAAGTCATTGTAAGGAGAAGAAGAAAAGGGGCCTGATTGAACTTGTTTCCTTGGCTGAGTGCAGAGTATTGGCTTTTGGGTAAAAAAATTGTCATCGCTCTACTTTTGTATGGAGCTGCAGCCATTCAGGCATAGGTGCTCTCAGTTAGAGTGAATTACCACTAAAAAACCACAGCACACAGTGATGGGAGACAGATTATGACGTCTGAGTGGCTTGATTTTGCTCTTGTCTGGTTTCAGAATTATGAACAAGTATCCTGGTTAGCTGTAAATGTAATTTTTTTCCCCTGGAAACTGAGTTTTATATCTGCCCAATGCGGCTAAAGCCCAGGTGCCCCAAATAATTTATCTTTGTACTGGCTTCAAACTCTCCAGAGATTTCAGCAAGCAAAGATAAACCACCAAAAAGAAATCCATAAAGAGATCTGTGATAGCATCAAATGCGGCAACAACATTTATATTTGAAACGGATCTGATAAGAGGAAAAAAGGGAAACACCTGTAGCAGGTGAACTAAAGCTCTGAGGAGTTAAGAAAATTCGAGGAGAAAGAAGCTGGCACTATTGAAGCTGAACTCAAAGCGGAGAGGAAATCTCTAATCTGCAGCACAGTCTGCTTAGAGTCCCATAACCCAGGACGGGATTCTTCAGCAATAAGTACAGAGAGGTCAGGTAGGATTTGGAAACATCCGTGAGAAAATCACAAAGGAAAGTTCCTGCTGAGTTCATGGCTCTGTGGATGAGGTAAAAGAGTCAGCAAAGCTGGTGGCACACTATCCCTGGAAATCCCGGGAAAAAATATTTTCTGGGACAGATATTGGAGAAATAGTATTGAAAATTACGAAAAAGTTCTCTAGCCACATTTTTTAAATCATCTTTCATGGTTGGATCTTTCAGACAACTTCAAATATATTTTGTTTTCATATAAAACTTCATGACAAGCAAATCCTCCCCTATGCCCTTCTGTTCTCCCAAAATGATGGAAACAAACATAAATTAAAAGAGGTGATTTTAATTCTGCAAGACTTTTGATTCTCTCCACACACAATAACAAGTTTTAATTCATACTCAGTACTCCTGATGTGATTAAAAAAACCCTCCAAAACAAAAGATTCCATGTCTGTCATATCTTCTGGAGTCTTCCTTTGTAACAGTACTCATTACTGCTCAAGTCAGTGTAAGGAAGAGATAATACGTGTTTTGTTCTTTTGACAACTATTAATTTCACTGAAAGCATGGATGTGTAGGCCTGTGTAGACACATGATTTAAGCAAGCAGTGTTTAAATCAAATCTCTTTTTAAGAAGGTTGATTGACATGGCAGGATGCCATGTGACTGTTTTGCAAATTATAACTTTTATCCGGCTAGGAGAAAAAAGTAGAAATAGTTTGTGTTTTCTTTGAGGCATGCCACACCCGGCAAAAGAGTTTCCTCCTTTGAAGAGATTTGTTGTAAATTCCAGAGGTAGGACAAATATGTATTTGGAAAAAAGGAATAAAAATTGAATGCAATGTACCTCTTGTGAGATCCAGAGTGCTTTCTGCACTCCTCTGAAGAGTGGCTGCACCGATCCTCACACACTTCCAGTGAACACAGCAACAATAATTCACATCTCTGGGGCAGGGTCTGGAGAGTTCAGGAGTAAAAACACCAAAGATCACCAGCTACATCCATGGCACCGCCAAGCTTCTCCAGGTGTGACAACCAAGACACCCTCTGGTTGCAGACTGGGTGGAAAGTTTTTCTCAGAATCTGGCTTTACCATTAATTTTCCAAAATTCTGCTTAGTTGGTACCTAAAATAACCCTGCAATATAGCTTTCAGATTTAAGTCCCTGAAGGTGAAAAAGCAAAAGGTCAAATAAAAAGATCTACAAAGGAGTGAGGCATCCCAGATTTCAGCTTGGCCAGAAGGATCAGAACAGAGTTTTATTCCTCTGGTAATGGTATCATACCCCTGCAGTAGAGGGGTTTGATTTTTCAGACCTCCCAACCTCTCCCTCACCCCCAGTATGTGTCTCCTTCACCTGGGATGAAGCAAGAGCTGGACCCAGTCCACAACGCCTCCCCAGCCCGCAGACCGAGGTCTCCTCTCAAGGTATGAGGCTCTGACCTTTCCCTGCACTTCAGGGAAGGTAATCACCTCTGCTGCCTCCCAAAATATCTCAGCATCTACCACAGCCGGTGTTGTGTCTGCTGCCAGGACATCTGGCTACTGCAGGGTGGGAACCAGCAGCTTGTTTCAAGAATTTTTTAATAAAATGATTTTGCTTTCCCCTGGCCAAGGTAAATGATGCCATTACATGCTGGCTTGTTATTTTTTATGGGCACTATTGACAACAGAAGCTTTTCAGTCTCCAGTAATTCCAATATCAGAAACCTGTTATGGCAGCCTTAATTCTACAGTTCTTCATAGGCAGATACAGCACCTAGAAATGCCCTTTCCATCAAAATTTAAATGCAGTGGCTGGATTAAAATCTTGTTCCTGTTCAAACCTGCCAGTGACCCAAATCACGCTGTCAGACTCTCAGCCTTGGATTCAGACAGAGCAGCCAAAGCCATCTCTGGGCAGGCTGGGGGTTCACCCTCTGCCATCCCAAGCCCCTTTCACTCTCCCAGAATCATTAATGTTGAATTCGATCTCTGAGGTCCTCGAGTCCAGCCGTTAACTCAGCACCACCATGGGCACCACTAAACCACATCTTCGAGTGTCACATGCCCACAGCTTTTGAGCACCCCCAGGAGTGGTGATCCCACCACTACCCGGGCAGCCTGTTCCAATACCTGGCCACACCTGCAGTGAAGGAATTTTCCTTAATATCCAATGTAAACCCTCCCTGGTGCAACTTGAGGCTGTTCCCCTGGTCCTGTCCCTTGTTGCTCAGGAGGAGACTGCCCCACACCGGGCTGCAGCCTCCTTTCAGGGAATTTTAGAGTGATAAGGTCTCTTACACTTCCCGAGCTCAGAAATTTCCCTGATATTTACAGTATTTAACATGTGCCTGTAACAGGGAACTGTGGAGAAAGATTCTGTACATTTTCACTTGTGCACTAGATTTGGGAAAGAGATTTTTCCACATCACAACCGTTCCCAAAACAGGATTGAAAATCAACCCAATTATATCATAAACCTGCAGTGAATCAGTCACACAAAATCAAGGATACGCCTAATTAAATGCTTTTACTTGCACTTTTTTGCCCCCGTGTCAGAGTCAATCACAAATGCCTTAATAACCAGTTATTTTCTTCCAGCTGACATTAAAACAGTGATTGTACTTACAGAAGAAAACAGAATTTAAAAACTGTAGAGATTTACAATCTACACAGAGAAGCATCACTAAGGAGGACAGGAGAGTCTCACTGCTCAGCCAGGTGATACAACAGCAAAGTGTGCTCGGCAAAGGCAGCTGAAACACCCCACCAGAGCCAAAGAAATACGGCTGACTTGAACCCATATTTTATGTTGTTTTCCTGATTCTGTGCATGCAAACAGCCTAGATCGTAGCAGACACTGCTAGATTGAGCAAGAAATGATTTGTTATATAACTAAATAAAAACACTTCATTTGATTGTGTAGTTAAGTTTTTCAGCCGGGAAAACTATGACTCCTACTATCATGTTTACGTTTATTTTTCTACAACTTATTCAACGTATGTTTTACTGTAGAGTGGTTCAGCAAGAGCTATTGCTTGCTGCAACTCAAGTTTGCAGCCAGCTGCAGATGCCTTTAAACCACTGCCCTTCAGTAAAGGTACCCCAAGTATTCACATTTACCAGTGTCACTGCTTTTACAATCATCTCTTTCCCTTTAAGCCGAGGCTGTTAAAACCTCTCTCAGACAGGCAGTCCACAATACCACCAAAAATGCCTGCTTTAATTGTTATTTTCCCCACATCTAATTTAGAGACAATTAAATAACTTTACAGCTCACTCCAGGGTTTGTTTTGTTGGTTTTTTTATAGTAGCCATCCTATAAGCCGCTTTATTACTGCGTGGATCCCTAACCATTTCACTGCTATTAATTAGAAGGCCACAGTTTGTGTGTCAGTGCAGCAGTGAATAATAAACATAAAGACAAACTCAGCCACTCTTTGCTGCCCAGTTTAATGATGGCTAATCTGTGTTTACCCGTATTCCTTTCCATACCAAAACCAGTCAAAGTTTTCACAAGGAAATTCTTTGCAGATTGCTCCTATCTGGAAGTGTTTAAGTAAAAGTGCCTGAAACTTATGTGTGTATATCATAACATGTAAAAATGCTTTAACAGCTCCATTTAAACAGAAAAATAGCAATATATTCCTCTATTTCCTATTGAAATTGGAACGAGAATTTATCTTAGCAGTTCATCACAATCTGTATTTACCAGAACTCTGTTCTTACCCAAATATCTTAAGAATATTAGGATTATAAATGCTCTTCAGGTATTTTGGCTGAAAATCTAAAGGTGGGGCTGGATACTCACAGGAGCAGTCTCTGCACCATGACATTTACCACAAGTACTCGAGAATGTCTTGCTTAAAACACTTTTAATCCCCAGTCTGAAAAATAAGCAGCAGTGACTTTTTAAGCTTTTTTTTTTTTTTTCTTTTTAAACCATCCAGCTACATCTTTAGAAGAAAAAAAGCAAAGCTTCTTCTTCACCTGCCACTCATCCGAGCCTCTTACCACTTTAATGCTCTCTGTAACAACTCTCACCCTGATTATATTCTATTTTCTTCAGACACTGAAAGTTTCCATCCATTTTCCATCCTCTCATTCCCGGGTGGGTTCCCCAAGCACAGATCCACATCGTGTCCTCCCAGAGCCCTTTTCCCCACGGTTTTCTCCCTCCTGCCCCTCCCTTCCCAAGGTTCCTGTGCCCTTCTCTCTGTGCTCTGGGTCCTTTCTCAGTCCATCCCAGGCTTTTCCCCCACTTCCTCCCTTTAATAATCAGAGAAATTTTCAAACAAGTGGTCCTGGAACTCACAATATGGTTCCCAAGGGGGTTGTCTCCCATGGCTGAATGAATTTTAAACTGAATTTCTTATGGCTGAGGTGTGAGTGTATCCCTTATGAGACACCAGGAACTCCACCCAGAGAGAAACACCACCTGAGTGGCATTTAGATAACTAGAAAGGACATCGTTTTGCCCTTTTAGAATAACAAAATAACCAGCCCACACTGAAATTCCTTAATTAATACACAGCTTTTAAAGTGCTTATATATCACAAATGTTTTCAAGTGCATGATAAAGAAGTCTTATATAAATTAAACAAAGAGAACAGTGGGGCATTGGAAAATATTTATCCATTTCTCCTAATTAAATAACACTGTTGAAGGCTTGAGTTCAAGATGAATTCGAGTGAAGATGTATGAAAGTGAAGCATATAAATCAGTCTAAAAATATTTTAAAAACACCCCAGATGTGGAAATAATAGCAAGGAGATTTTTATCCTTTTTCAGCGCCAGGTCAGTTACCTTGTTTGCTAGAAAAAAAAAAAAAAAAAAAGAAAAGAAAAGGCATTTTTCTGTTAATGAAGACCAATTCTCAAAATGGCAATAAATGGGTTTTAAAAGTGTCAAATATGTTTTGCCTTATTTGTCAAGGGTATAAATATTCTGCCTTGGAATTATGAAACCATGAAGTCAGAGTTTTCCACAAGAAATAAATACACAGGCAATTTATCAGTTCCCACAAGAAATTAGTCATAATATTACTTGTAATTTTTCTTCTGTGCCGTTAATAATCGCGCATGCTAAAACATATACTTTATAATTCATGAGATTTGGACATTAAAGGGGCTCTGAAATTGGACACACCATTTTAGAAGCTCATAAATATACATGACTAAAAAGCCATAAATAGCAACATGTCTATCCAGCTAAGAAATGTGCTACTTTTGTGTTTTTATAATCATGCATTGAAATAAGATCAGCCAGCTACTGGTGGCTGATGGAAAATGGGATATAGAGACACACCTGTGAGTATCAGAGACGATGGCTAATGTGCAATATTAACTGTTGGTCTGATCAAAATCAGAAGAATAATCCAAATTATATATAAAGGTTCAAACTGGGTCTTCTGTGACTTTTTAGGGGGGGAAAAAAGGGTAGAAAAGGGAAAAAGCAGTGTTCAGAGTACTATTCTTTCAAAAGTTTCTTTCACTACAAGCTCTAGTGTTGTGTCTCATCAGGAACTTTGTTCCTGATGAGACACAACACTAGAGCTTGTAGTGAAAGAAACTTTTTGCTACTTTCAAAAAGGTGTTGAAGCTGGAACTAGGACCATGTAAAGACTTTGAAAGAATCCTGCACCAAGGAATGTTCTGAGGTGTTTGCCACTAAGGTCGTGCATCCAGGATCCTGGAAGGCTTCAATTCCAGACTTTCCCCTCAGTCAGGGAACGCAGGGAGCTGAGCTGCACTCCCCAGGGCAGGTCAGAGCCCTGAGCCCAGGGCCTGGCTGCTGGGGCAAGGATGGGCTCTGCTGTCTTTTTCAACTATTCCTCACTACGGAACTCTTGATAAAACTAATATACTGCCACAGGAGCTTTTCAGTTTAAATGGATCTTCACTTTTAGATGAAAAGCCACTCAGGAAAAAAAGAAAAAAAAAAAAGGAATATCACCTTGTTCTAACAAACAGGAGATGCTGCCTATTGCTCAGGCTTTACAATGCCTGACTTGTATGGGGGCTGGAAAAATGAACACCTGGAGCATTTTACTGTTTCCATATTTCACAGGGAAAGAGAAGTTTATTTCCCACAGCAGCAGCATCCTCTGCTCCATTTAGGCTGGAGCTAGGGTGGGGGAAAAAAAAGCAAATGGAGCAGAGAGACAAGAAAAGAACTCTTATTATTCTGGTGGTGTCACAGATACAGGAAACTTGTGAGGGATCAGCTCATCAGAAAGAAAGATTTCCACCCACCCTGCTGCACACAGGTCAGGCCAGTGAGAGCCCAGCGGAGTCTGAGTGATGGAAAACAGCCCAGGGGCAATGCTGGCAAAGGCAGGGGGGCACGGAGCGGAGCTGCACGGTCTGGGGGCAGTGGTGACCCTTGGGGCTCTCCCTGCAGACCAGGTCCCACCCGGCCTGGGGGATTTGGCTCTGACCATGATGCTGGGAGCCCCTTTGGCTGCCGCCTCCTCCAGCAGGGCTGCTCAGAGCCCTCGGGAAGGAAAACCTCTGGGGGCCCCGGGGTTCTTGTGACTCCGTGGTGCAAACAAGCTCAGGGGTGCTTTTCCTGAGTGGTTAAATCAGCAGGGATATCACATTCACCATGCTGGGGGAAGTGCTTCGTGCTCTCCTGAGGCTCTGAGATTAAGTACCTTGATCGCTGAGCAGTATCTGCAGGCTGACTGCCATTCCTGAAGGAGTGCCAGACAGTGAGCGATCATACACTTGAATTTCTGAGACTTAGTTGGAGGGGGGAAAAAAAGAATAACACCGGTGGAAATAGTAGCAGGAACTGTGTTACCACATGGCATTTGGAAGCGAATTTTCAAATCAGCAGTCTGACTAATGCATGAGTCATTATTCCTATTTAAAATAATTGCTAAAAAAACCCCCAAAACTAAACAAACAAGTCATGTGAAATTTTAGTAATGGATGTATACGAGTTTTCAGTACCAACTAAAAATCACCTATTCTTAGGCCTTCTAAACCGACTTTTGATCAAAAAGCAGACAATAAATTACCCGTCTGTGCAGTTCAACCATCATTCCATAGCTTGTGCCCAAATTCAGAGCTTGTGTAGAGATTTACTCTTCTGCTACTGCATCCTAATAGCACAACCAATCCCTCAGAAAAGACAGCTCCCAGACTCCTGCAAACAGCCAGCTGAATTAAACCTTAGCAGGTCTAACCGCCGAGCTTAATTGATGACAGTGAAGATTAAAGCAGACATATTCCAACTCCAAGATTTATTGGCCACCGTACCAGCAATAGGTTGCTGTCCCACTAGGGTCAATATAGACTTTCGATACCTGCAAACAGGAAATACAATATAATTGCACTTCAGAGGTAGATGGATATCAGCAAAGAAAGGACTCGGAATGTGCAGAGCTAGCAGAAAATGTTATAGGTTCAAGAATTGAACAATGAATTGAAAGCATCATAGAAAAATTATCCGAGATCCATAAATTTCTTTGGATTTCGAGCAAGCACACCAATGGGTGAGAAATAACATCAGAGAATTGAAATTACTTTGTTGTTCAGTTACTGTTTAAAATAGCACCCATTTAAATATTTAAGAAAATAATAATTTGTCACGTTATAAATAACTGTGGTGGCTTTTAGAAACCGGAGAAATGTTTAGGAGCTTTATGCCACCCAAACCTTGCTACAATGCTTTGGCAACCAGAAAGTAACCTTGTCAGCTGAGGAAATTCCTTCTGGAAAAACCGACCTGAAAGCAGTTTTGCAGAAGCAGATTACTCAATTATTTTTTACCAGTCTGTCATAGGTTCACCCAGGAGGTGATTTCAGAAAATATCTGCAAAATTCAAGAATTCTTGGCTGTGTTTTGAACACACCAATGTGCACATGTAAAGAACCCTGTCGGCAGGGTCAAGTTGGTTATTTACCAGAGTAGGAATGGTAGAGGAGGAAAAAAAACCCTTAAGTGCCCATCTGACTGAAAACACATTATTATGACAAGATGGATGAAATTTGAAGATGTCAGATTGTCTTAAATCACAAAAAAAAGAAAAAAAGGGGGGTTAGGGGTGAAGTATATATAAAAAAATCTATAGAACCCAGTCTTTTAAAGCAGAAGCAGGGTGAAAGATTGATGTGAACTCAGAGAATGAAAATGGTGTCAGAAAAGAGCGGACGTGGCTACAGACATAGGTGGATGTCCCTAATACAGAATAGTCACACCCAGGACAGGAATCTTCTGTCCAAAGTACATTTTACTGATGAGGAAACACTTCTGAAAATTGTATGCAAGTCTGTTTTTAGTGTTTCATCCATCTTCCTGTTTCTCTTTAGCTAATTAATACAAAGAACGGTCCATTTTCTACCCTTTTCTTTTTTTAAAAAAAATTTTATCCTGACATCTATGTTATTTCAATTACTAGAGGGCCTATAAGAGGCAAATATTAGCAGCCATGGAAGTATGGAGTCTGTGGGACCGAAAGTCCTCCAGGGAACCTGAGCCAGGTCAGAATTCTATGCCAAAAACATGAAGGAGGAGCCTTGAGAAATGGAACAGTCTCACACGGGAAAAAATCTGAAATGAAGAGGCTGAGTAGTCTGGACCCCAAACCCTTCACATTCCTGAGTGTTCAGCTGACATTTACATTTCATTGCAGAGCTAGAGGTGAGGACACAACCCAGTCAACCCGAGCACAACACTAAACCCACGTGTTTCTGGTGGGAAGGGAGCAGAGCGGCCTCGATTCACACCAGCTCACCACCTGGCTCTGGAGAGCTCTGGAAGCACAGGTGTCACCGCACAAAGGGACAGGGGAAGTTTATTCTTCCCACGGAAATCTGGAGGCCACGCTGGGATCAGGCGTTTGCTGTCCCCTTCAGGGCAGCTGTGAGGAAGGAGAAGAGCTCCACAGTAACTCTGAGACTTCACTGCTCCTGCAAACCAAGCACAGTGGGACAAACCCTTCAGGGGCACAGAAAGTGAAGAAATTAGGGGCAGCTACTGAACAGACATTTTTTTTTTAACTTTGTGAGACATTAAAATTCTAATGTGTGATACTTCGTGATAAATTCTTCAAATTCATACATCCTTTTCACCTGCACTTTTGGATTGATTTTTTTGCTTCTTTGCTTAGGTTTGGTTTAGTTTCATTTTTAGAGGCCTACTTTGAGGATGGGAAACTTTCTTTTACTGTTTTCCCACTAAAGATTTTCCTTTCATTGCCGTTGCATACATGTAATACATAAACAAAGGCTATCAACTCTGATTACATTATTTACAGTACCAGAATCCCCACAAAGCAAATCCAGTCCCTGTCCAAAGGCATTATAAGTTCAGTGAATGATAACAACCTAAATATAAACAAGGCTTCCATAATAATTGCTAATGTTTTCCAAATTAGATTTACTCAAGCGTATCCTTCCCTGCAGGTAGTTTTGAACGGAACCTCTCTCCTAGGAGTGTGTCCACCAGGAAACGGAATGGCTCAGAAGAGGTGAGTGATTCAGATGCATCATCAGGAACAACGAGATCCCAATGCACTTAGTCATATTTCACTGCCTCCTACATAAGTAATTTAATTTATTTGCTATGTTCTCAATCCACTTCTCCATTATTACCAAAAGAACTGAGGCTTGAAAATCTTCTAAGTATCCATGGATGTAGAAATGCATTATGGCAGGCGAGTGTGTGGGGAGACATGGTGGGGAGAGGTTTATTCCAGCCTGCTGTGACCACACTCCCTTGTTTAGCAGCTGTCCTGTCTCCCTCTTTGTCACAGAGTCTCTCCTCGGAGAGCAAGAAATGCCCTCTGGCACTGGCTGTATGTTGGGTTTGGATACATTAAGTCCCTCTAATTCCCCTTGGCTGAGATGCTGAATTTAAGTCACACGAGGCACAGAGCCTTTGGTAAAATTCCGTGCATCGGAGTCCAGGTCCTAAGGCTTTAAATTATTAGAACCATTCTTAGGGACCAGAAATCGTGTGACTTAGGTAAACAAACCTCTCTATATTCCTGGAATTGAAGGCAATCAAATTTCATTTTCTTTTAGCCAGTTTATTTGCTATTAGTGTCACAAATTGAGTTCATTATCAAATATTCCTGTGGGACAAGCAAGACTGGGGCTTCGTATCTGCAGCACATGCTGCACAACACAGCAAATTAACCTGGGAGCTCTCTGTCCTCCATTGCTCCAGGCTACAGTGCAACTGAAAATCTGAGGGGGATTTGAGGGTCCGGAATGAAAGATTATTTCTCAGTTTAGAATAGGTGTTGCTGACTATCTGAATCTGCTATTGCCAAAAGAATAACAATTTCCCCTGCCTATCTTTTTGGATTTTTTTTTTCTTTTTAATGACTACAATAAATTACTTTGACATACACCTTAATTATAAAAAGCATTACCAAAGTACATGGTGGCATAGAAAATAGAGCTATTAAAATCACAAGTGACTCGAAGCACAGAAGGGTCTCGAGCACGTTGGAGGACAGGTCTACAATTCAAAATGATTTTGACAAACTGAGAAAATACTCCAGACAAAAAATAAGATGCCATTGAATAAAGACAGCTGTAAAGTTTAACACTTGGGCAGGAAGAATAAGCTGCAAAAATACTGGATAGGGAACAATTCACTAGGCAACGGTGATGCTAAAAGGAAACCAGGAACTGCAATAGCTCTCCAACCCCAAGCTACTGAAAAAAAGAGGAAAAGGTTAAAGGGTGGTTCATTACTGGGCATATTCTCCGCTGGTACAGGAGAATGGCCTCTTCCAGGCACAGACCAGAGCATCAGCTGGGGTTCATATTGAGAACTGCCCTTCAAGAGAGATGAGAATAATGGTCTCCAGTGTAATTTCCTGATTTCTCAGCAGAGATATTCTCTTTTTAAAATGTCCAGGATGTGCACATTTTTCTACAAAATACCATTATTACCTGTATTTGAGAATATGAGAAATAATTTACCTTCTGAGTTATTGTTTCATATTTAATACAGAGGTGACCAAAAAAAGAAAAGTCTCACATCAGCCAGGAATCTGACATGTTTTTAATAACACATAAAATAACTGGTATTGCTGAATCCAATCTATGCATTTAAGAAAAAAAATCATTAAAAATGCATGTCAAAATTCTGAAATGATCTATCCTATTTTGCTGACCTGAAATGAAATGTTTAATTTCAGCTGGCCATTAGCTGAGTTGGCCAATCTCAGTCCCTTTGCTGCCCAGAGGAACAACAAAACCATGTCCCTCTTTGGCCAGGTTTCAGTTCCCCTTCCTCACTGTTGGCTCAAAGACACAAGAACTTAATTTGGTCAGGAGCAAATGTTTTCCTGACAGAGAATTTTACTGACACAGACTTTTCCTTTGCAGGAAGGCTGGAGTTAAAGGAAAACCCATTTAGTAGTGAGAATGGATTTGAAATATAACCAAAGATGCTCAGATTTTTACCTTTGAGGGGAAAAAAAAGTATTCTTCTTCCATCATGACTAATGTTACTTATCTCCCAGAGCTGGAGGTCTGTGGTGATTGATGAGGGGTCCCGGACTTCACAAGATGCCGCTGTGCAAAGACGTTCCTTGAGCAGTGGAAAATCCTTATATCCCATCACACAAACAGGAAATAACTCTGCACCCCAGTGTGTCCCAATCCCCAGTTCTGTCTCACAGTATCACCTTTGATGGGAACAGGGAAACAATGCCTTTGAAGGGATCAAACAGTGATTGTCACCTCGGACAGCTCCAGCAGGGCACAAACCCCCAGTGCTCTCCCAGCCCTGCCCTGGTGACCCAGGAGGTGTTTCATGGGTTCTTCCGGACCAAAGCCAGGAGGTCACTCTGGCGTTCAAGGCCTGTTCCTCTGTCACCTACATTCTGTGATACCACAGAGTCTATCTCAAAATCCTCGTGTGTGCAGAGCATCCCACAGGAAGCTCAGGTAACCCAACCCTGCTGGACATCCCTTTGTGGAGAAGGATCCTGTTGCACATCCTCTCTCGTCAGCCTGCTGGCTCCTTACAACACACAGGGTCCCCCTTCGAGTCTGACCCCCAGGATAGCACCCACAGCTTTCAGGGGTTTCCAGGCTTTTTCCAGTGAGATTTACATTTTTGAAAGAGAGCTGTACCGTTGAGTTTCAGAAGTACATTTGCAGATCAGCTTATTGTAATTGGCGCTGAATTATTAACGCTGAGGTGACGGATTAATTCCGAGTGTGTGTGCTGCTCCTGCCCGAGCGTTCTGTGCTCCACAGAGCAGAGGAATCGCAGCAGATTGCGGGGGGCAGAACTCGAGCAGCTTCTTTGCTGACCCCTGCAGGCACAAGCTCATCCTGTCAGGTTTTACCTCGGACTACATCTATTTTGTACACTGCTTGCACAACACGGGGCTCAGGAGGAAGTTAAATATGGCCTAAATCTACATTCTAATGCAATTCTAATGCACCACATTATTTCTAGTAATAATCTCCCCCACAGAAAGAACTGATGCATGTTATCAAGCATGAATATATTTAATGATTTAAAAGAGAAATGAGTTCATTAAAATACTCATTCACCTCAACACAGTACTAAGTCAGAGGAACAGGTGAGGAATACATTTTGCCAAGTTTCTCAAACAATAAAAGAAGAAAGTGAAGCAATTGATAGAAATTATTAGATTCACATTTCAGTTTTCAAAGATTAAAAAATCTTGGACTTTGACCAAGCTACCCTTTTGAGGTGTACCTATATCACACATACACACCATCACTGCGGTTTTTGTTTTCCAGAATTTTCTAATGCTTCTGTTCCTTTCCTGGCATCCTCCTCCTCCTTGATTTGCTGCCTCCTCCAGCCCCTCTGGGCTTTCCCCAGGGCTCCCCAGCCCTGGGACTCTTTCTGCTGCTCCCCCTCTCCCACCTCTGAGCCAACTCATTCTCTTCTACAAATCTGTGCCCCCATTTCATAATTCCTGCTTTTGCCTCCATGCTCAGATATCTTTTCTACAACTCCTACTGTTCCACATCCCCCCACCTCCACTTGGCTTTTCCTTCCTCCTCGTCCCTCTCAGTGACTTTGGCTCTGCCTCAGCTCCTCACAGCGCCTCCCACACCTTGCTGAGCTCCCTGCTGGGCTCCCAGTCCAGTCCCAGTGCACTCTGACCATTGCCATCCTGGGCCCCCTTCCCTCGGAGCAGCTCCCAGTGACTCCCCCATGGGGGCATCCTCCTCTGCTGGATCCATCCCATGCCAGCTGCTCTCTCTCTGAGTGAGGGGATCAAAGTAAAAGAATGGAGCTTCTGACAATTTTCTGAGCTGTAAAAGATCAAGAGTTTCTATTTATGAGAACACCACACTGCATTTAGAGCGACAGGTAAAAACAAATAACTAACAAACAAAAAAACCCCTAATGCACTCAGCTTGTTTTGGAAATCAGACACGGATCTACCAGAGAAAAGAACCAGTGCGAACTCCTAATGATATATAAATATTCCCTCTGGGAAAATAAATAAAACAGTGCTCTTTCTGCAGTGGTAGAGATGAAATCTCACAGTACAAAAAAACCCCACCTTGATCGGTTTTAAGCTTTTCCGTGTTTCTTGAAGTTGTTTATATCATGAAGAATTTCAGAAGCAGGTGAATACTAAAAAATAATGAATCATAGTTCTTCCTTGTGTGATCAGAGAACCTTGCATGCAGACCCCAAATAAGGTGGATTTGAAGAGCATTAGTCCTATGTAGATAAACGCAGATTTTTAAGACAGGTGTTTGTTACTCAAATAGACAATGTCTCACCAGCGGATTGAAACTCCGGCTGCTGTTTCCTGGACACTTGCTCTTTCAATCTAAAGATACCCCGAGTGTTCAGCATGATTATTGATACCTCTCCGCAAAGTTTTAGTTGCTACCTGAACATGAACTAAGTATAATGGAGAGGAGAGGAACCCATGTAAACTGCCTAAACCACCATTGCACTGCAGAACAAAATACATCCATTTGTCTTACTGAAACAGCTGATGAATACAAAAACTAGACAAAAATATTCTAATGTTAAAATATTCTCATGTTAATCAGTCACGGGGTTAGAATCAGATTTTATTGTATTTACAAAAGAAGATAAAGCCTTTAATGAAATAAACTATCACTACACATAAGAAAAATTAAATTTCCATGCTTCCTCCAGGTGAGATGCTCAGGCAGAGGAGCAGTCAGCTCTCAGATTTCAGGTGTCATTTTCTGTCTAATTATTCTATTTCATTCCTTAAACATAATAGTGAAATAAATATAACATTCCAGGCTTGCAAAAAAAATTCCAGTGACAATATTTGTATCCATCTTCATGTGAAGAAAGGCTGAGAATTCTCAACTTCTCCAAATCAGTCTGGGCCTGTGTACAAGATCTCCTGATCTACGCAGATTAAAACAAAGGAGAATAAATTAATGGCTAACTGGAAGACCAAAAGGTTATCGTTAGTTCTGAATTACAGCTATGAAAAGAAAATTCATTTTGAATATTGGAATATATTTTTAATTATGTGTTCTGTTAAACAACAAGGGCACTCATGAAAGCAGCATTTTGAGGTTATAAAAAACATTTTATAATTGAGTGGGAAAACTAATTTTAAGCATCCTTCAGGGCATAATTTTTCATTGGATCAAATACAGGAATGGTATTTTATTTTCAATTGTTTCTATAATTCTAAGATGAACTGAAAAATTACTGATCTTTAACTACTGCTTTTTCTATTATTACTTTTTCAATCAAGTTTTTCTTTGTTAAATGTCCCCTTTGACTGGGTATTTCTGACAAGACAGGACAAGCTCTGGGTGCAGCAGCCAGCTGGAAGACTGAAAGTGCTTTTAGGACCGTTAGACACCTAACAGCAACATTCAGTGCCTAAAGTCACAAAAACACAGATCAAATTTTCTACTCCAAACTTTCTAGCAGCATTTACAAAACTGTAAAGTTCCCTTCTACAGAAATGTCTTTTCCTAAAAAGTATTGCCCTTTGCAGATTTATTATCTGCTGGGCATGAAAATACCAGTAAAATAAACTTGGACTAAGGCAGCAAACACCACAGACTTCAGGGGATTCCCACCTGCCCATGATCCTCCTCCATGGTTTCCGTAATGGGTCTGACAGAGTTTGGG
Organism: Pomatostomus ruficeps; assembly: GCA_013400735.1. Classification (NCBI taxonomy): domain Eukaryota; kingdom Metazoa; phylum Chordata; class Aves; order Passeriformes; family Timaliidae; genus Pomatostomus; species Pomatostomus ruficeps. The sequence goes on along the minus strand of VYZT01023570.1, from coordinate 19,719 downwards.
ATATTTTTTCTTTTTTTTTT
>VYZT01023570.1:0-19557 GCA_013400735.1 Pomatostomus ruficeps | reverse complement strand
CAGCTGCGTGTTTCTACCAACTCTCCACCGTCCGCTCCAGTGTCTCGAGGGAAGGAAACTCGGGATCCCCGAGCCCCCTTTCCCCTCTCAGGGGAGTCATCGCACCCTCCCTGTGTACCAGGAGCACCAGTGCCCCCGCCGGCTGTGACTGTGACTGCACCAAAGGGGAATTGCCAACAGAGTGGGAAGGGACTGTCCGTGGGTTTGTCTGTTCTTATTTGTTGTGGTTACCATTGTTGTTGTTTTGTCTGTCCCATTATATATATATATAAAAATAAATATATTAGTAAAGGACTGTTATTCCTCTTTTCTCATGTCATTGCCTGAAAGCCCTTTGATTTCAAAATTATACCAGTTCGGAGGGAAGGGGGTTACATTTTCCTATTCTAAAGGAGGCTTCTACCTTCTTTAGCAAATACCTGTCTTTGAAACCAAGACAGGTCCCAGTCCTGGTCTCTGACAGAGAACTGAAAAAGTCCTGCTCAGGACCATGGCTTGGCCTACAAGGATGAATCAACAAATAAATGATTTCAGAACTTCAGTTGAATACATTCTCTTGGAGCATTTCTATTGTATTTTCTCTTTCCAGGTGTGTTTCTCTTCCACTCTAATTGTTCAGATTTAATTTGTCCTCTCTGAGCACATCACCCATTGCTGCATTGTTCTTTTGTCTTTAGGTGAACAGGAAGACCTCAGTCAAGCAGACTCTTAAGAAAACAGACAAAAGAAAGAAGTAAAATCACAATAGGCAATAAGATAATGTTGAGAAAAAAAGTTTTGTGAGGAAAAATCTATATATTCTTTATCGCTGTAAACAGCTGCAATATCCTTAGGATATTTCCCCTTGTGCCTATTCACTCACAGAGATGCAACATCAGTTTCTCTATCTAAACAGAGATTTTTATCAAACTACCCAATTAAAGTACTCTGGGAAAAGGGGGAGAAAATGCCTTATATAGTTCACTGGTTTTGCCCAGAGGGCAGGCAAAGAACCATCTTTTTTTTTTTTTCTGTACATAGGCAAGTGATATAAATGAGAAAAAATAAATAGAGAAAGAATAAATAGATTCCCTGTCTATATTTGCATCAAAATTGCTACAGTTTCTAATTTCAGGTTCATTATTTTTCATTAGTTTGGTTATTTTTATTGAATTATGCCCTGCCATTGTTAATTCAAATACTATGAAACTTTGACTGGGGTTTGTTTTTTTAAATACCTGTAAAAACTTCCTTGGTGTTGATAGAAGCAGACATAAGTCAATAATGAGAGTTTCAGGAAAAAAAGCCTATCTCAAGAGCTATTCATTACTGGACAGAACTAGTACAGTTCAACATTGTGCTCCTTCAATTCAGAATAAATTATGCAGAATAATAGAGGAAATCCAGAACATTTCATTGCAACTTTTCAGAGTTACAAAATATTAAAAAATTAAAACCCATTAAATAACAATGGCTCAGGGCTGTAAACCTTAATTCCACAAAAATTAAGAAGAAAATTACTTTAATGAGAAAAATATGAAACTACTCAAGTAAGTGTACCCAAAATAAGAGTATGAATGCCTACCTGCCTGAATAAATCCTCTAACTAAAAACTTCCCTCTTGTAAACCCATCTCGAACATGTTCTTGTGAACAATTAATGGTTTTGGCTGGGAAAATGAGGGGTTCAATCCTACCATGCCAATATGCAATGTATAAGGTTCAGAAATGGGCAAAATTAGCACATTATTTGGTTTGAATATATTGTCCTCATGTTGGTCCAGTAAAATAATTGAATGAAAAATGTATCAACCACACCACTAAATGCTGATGGTTGGATTAGAATTATAGATGAGAAGAAGAAGAAGAAGGTATTTCAGTTCCTGTGGCCAGCGTGCCAGAGGCAGTGCAGCAGTGGCACACCAGGGAGATGCATCTTTCTCCAGGCTTTCCCAATAACTCAGGACACTGAACGAGTTAAACCAGACAGGCTGGTGGCGATGATGGAAGAGGTGCTTCAAGCACTCCTTCACTGGCTAAAGCAGCTTCTCTGGCTTTGAAATGAACTGATCCAATATACAGAAGATTTTCCTATTCCAATTCAACCAGAATTTTAAAGCCGCCCTCAAGCATTCTGAATCAAAGGTAACATAAAAACTGCTTTTAGCAAAACTGAGGAAAAGAGCATCAAAACTTCAAGCCTCTGCCAAACAAAGCAAATGAACAAACAGAAATCCCCGAGCAGAATTATGCTCAATGAAATCCTGCATTAATGTTTAATCTGTTGAGCCATAGGGTACCTTGTAGGCAAGTTGGCTAATTCTTTTCTGCACTGCAATTTCCCCACATATAAAATAAGACAGCAGCATTTGCTTGGCTGCGGTGTTTGTGAGAATTTAAACCCTGCACACATCCCTGCTTTGCAGGCAGCAGCAGCCATTTGCACAGCGCTGGGCTGGGGGAGGTATCATTAATCATAAAGAACATTAATCATAAAGAAGAGATCAAGCATTTCTCTGAATTGTTCTGACAAAGGTAATTAATGCCAAAATCCAAGGAAGAACTTCAGTCTACTCGCACTTCTCCAGCTCTGGGCACCTCGCTGACCTGCCTACATCAGGGGCCTCATCATTCTCTGCTCCCCTGCAGCTGTTTGGGTGGGAGGGATGCTCCAGATTGCATTCCTGATCCTGCCTGGTGCAAATCCCCCTCTGCAGCTGCCTCCTCTCCACACCCAGCCTGAGGTGAGCACTTCAGGTGCTCCGGTTGGAAACAAAGGTTAGAAATTCTTCTTAGGGAAGAATTCAGGTGAGAAGTCCAGTAATTACGGTAGGCATCCCAATGGAATTGGGAACCACCCAACTTCTAATCCCCAAAACTCAGGCTCAGCACCAATGTAAGCCCTTGCACTACCAGTGACTTCCCAGCATCCCCAGACTGGGTGTAACCCTCTCTGCTCTGAAAACTCCAGAGTCAGCCTGCTTGGCACCCCAGTTTCACCCCTGCTGCAGGTGCACCTCTTGGAACACCAACACTTACACCGATCTATGGTGCAGTCCTAAAAAAGCGTGCTTTGACTCTATTTCTTAGTTTTACCTCAAATTCATTTTGAGGACTGTGAGCTGTTGTGCTGGGACACACGGCACAGAGAATTTTCCCTGTTAACGAGAACACAATTTAATGACCCTGAGTATGGCTGTAAGAGACACTGCTATGCCAAGTTAATGGTGTTTTCCTGCAGAAGCCAATTACTCCAGGCTACGAGGATAACCTATTTCACAGGAACAAGGCAGGGTCACAGAAAGATTTCCATCTTTTATGATTATCTTTAGGAAACAAGTGAGGGGAAATACAAAAATTGTTGCTGATAATACAAGGCACCAGGAAAAAAAAAACAAAACATAGATGAAGCTCCTGTAAGAGGCATTTGTTGCTAGGAGGAGGAAGACTTCACTATTAAAAAATCCTCTTCTGAAGACAGAAAAGGAGGAAATAAAAATGTTTCTTCAGCAAAACAACTGAAAATATCTTTCGAATGTTCTTCCCAGATCAAACATTGGTAAGGGGGTTGAGGTTTTTTCCCCTCCCTCTCATCTCTCCATTTTCTTTTTTTTTTATTAGTGGACTATTTCTCTCTCAAAACTTTTTCTAGGAACATTTTCAAAAAAAAAGAAAAAAAAAAAGTTGTGTTCTCTTCTTTGCTGGAAGAACAGTGGGACTGAGAATATCACAGATATTTTCTAACCAGTAGAGGCCAGTTACAGCCACTGACCCATTGATTTCTCAGCTACACAGTAATTATAAAGCCTCTGGGTTCTTAGGAGCACATGGAAGAAGAAAAAAGAGTTTAAATCATATTCTTTTCCAGTGAGATATTCTACTTGGAAATAGATTTTTATTTAAAGGAATCTCACTTTAGTCAGTTCTCTTCCTGTCTTCTATTGTTGAGGCAGCGTCAATGGTTCCCCAGGGCAGTTGATTGACTCTCCCAGGTTTTACAGCTCTCTGTAACAGCTCTAGAAAAGAGGAGCAACTTTTGGAGAAACACATTTGGGAAGCTACAAAGTGCCACAGGTTGGAGTTGATTTGCCTGTGCTCTGGGTTGTACCAGGTGTGTCTCAGGAGAACTGTCCCTCATGCAAACACCAAGGATATCAAAGCGTCAATGGTTCCCCTCAGACCTTCCCACTGAAATGCAGCAGAGCAATGCATCACGCAGAAGCTGCATATTGAAAAAAAAAAAAAAAATCGTATTTTTGACAAAATAGAACTCACATCAAAATGACAGAATCATTTTACAGAGGGACAAAAGCAAGTTTATGTCCTACTATTCACTTTTTCCCTGAGCTGGATATGCAATTATTGCTTAATCAGGAAATACCTTTCTCCTTCCTATAAAGCACTGGTTCACTTCCTAGCTCAGACATTCTGTGGGCTGGCACAGGGCCCAAAGATATTCATGTGGCTTCTCCCTGTACCTCAGAAACCTCACAAGCAGCCTGCTGGATGTTTCAGGTGTGATGGTTTAATTATGAGGAAGAGTAACAGGGTTGCCTGGGGATTCTTGTTTTTTTTCTTCTTCCTAATTGGAGAAAACTTGGCATGGAAACAAGATATCAGAGGAACATGATCTGTTTCAATTAAAGAGAAAAGAAAAATTGCAAATATGCCTACGCAGAACCAGCTTCTCAAACCAACATATAAATATTAAATGCACAGATGTACCTTCAGATGAGAAACAAAACCAAGGCAGTGCTTAGCTGGTATTGCCATCCACACTGTGCCTGCAGATTTTAACCCCTGGCACAAATGGTCCTGCAAGGGATGCAAAGCAGACTCATCTCAGAGCCAGCTGGGAGGTGACAGAACTCAGGAACCACGGGACTCTGCTCCCACCGTCACCCAGAGCAGAAGGAACGGGGAACACTGAGCACGGGCGTGTCCCAGCCACCCTTTATTGCCCTGCCAGCACCAACCGCTGGCCACCCACGTGGGAAGGCAGCACATCCCTCACATTTTCTCATTTTCAGCTGTTTTGCCACAAGCACAAAAGAAAACAAAGTCAAAAGACAGTGAAAGCGGAATCTTTTCTCTAGCCCAAGAGGTTAACTACCAGTTATTCTTTTTTAGCCAGCAGCCTGTGTTCTGTGGCAGGGAGACAGATCTAATAAATCGGGGTGGTGTGTTTGCAGGGGAAGTTATTTTTCAGTTTGGGAAAGTGGAACTGAGGCCTCCTCCCTTACGATTTTTTTCAAAAGTAATTTCCAGTAATACATTAAACTGAAATTCAATTATGAAGCAAATATATCTCAGCTAATGTGAATATTGGCTGGGCTAGCAAGGAGAAAGAAAGGAAGATAGAGTTACTGAACACCAAAAAGATGGTCTGTTCTGAAAAAGATTATTTCTAGGTTTATTCCCTTATACTTGAAAGTCCAGGTGGCACTTCAGTGGACCAAGAAGCACTAAAAATTATTTCTAAGTTTTCCATGATAATCTCAGAACTAAGAGAACAACTTTGAGTGGATTTCTCTGGTATTTAATGACAGATATAAATAAAAATTAAATGCCTGGCTGCTCCCAAATACACCACAGAGAGACCACAGAAGAAAATAACAGATATTTTCTAATAAGTTCCCAGGTTCTAATCCCTCAAAATATCACGTCACGTGAAAACAATATGAAATTTTTAGCTCCCTTGTCTTGTCCTAGTCTCACACCCCATATAAATCAAAAAGAGCAATGGCAGGAAAAATAAATTATCACTCTCCAAACAGGGGGAGCTTTGGGGTTCACAGCTCTGCACGGCAAGTCCCTCCTAGCACCACCTGCTTTGTCTGCTCAGTGTAATGGGTACAATCCACGACAACTGACTCATAAAACTCGGATATTCGGACAGCAATTAGTGTCAAAGATTATGATAACACTCACCAGCTTCCTTACAAATGTTCTTTTGGGTTCCAAAGCATTTTATCCTCTTCTGAAACAATTCATTTATCATTATGCTGAGGCAATCCCCTTATCTAGCTCCAGTTTCTGATTTATACATTTGCTGAAGATCTGTTTTCTATAATGCCCAGCAATTCAGTCAACAACAGTGTTAAGGATGCCTGAATGTCCAGCAAAGAGATCCCATGGAATCCACCCCTCAATAAAGACAAATACATTTACCTGTCATCTGGCATATCCAGCTGAGGTTCAGCCAAATTCACTTTGTGCGAATTTAAGTTGTGTTAAGCCAACCAAAACAAATTATTATCACAGACCAACTGACAGATGACTAAAAGGTGAAAATAAACACGAGGTTAATTAATTTTTTTACTGGTAATAGGATGGGTAATACACTTTTCTTTTGGCCAGGCTATTCTTCCCAGAATAGGAGAAGCATTTGACATATTCTGTCTCCAAAGGAAGAACGGAGGCCAGAAATTTTAAGATAGTTATGGAGCAGTCCTAGAAACAGTTGGCAGATCATACCAGCATTTAAGTACCATGAGTCGGGAGAAAATCATGATTTTCTGACACATAATTCCATTTCCGAAGGAAAAAAGTTCTCTGAGAAGATGCTAAGTGTCCACCAGAAATTAATAAAAGTGTTATATTTTACTGGGAGTTCACTTGACTCTGATGTTTTGATTGCCTCAAAACACCTCACTTTGGTCAGATTAAACCAGTATCGAATGCATTTTGTTTTGTTAGCTCTCCTGATATGTACACTAATCCTGCATCCCTTTTTTCCCTGTCAAAGTACTCAGGAGATAATTTTCACGAACCATTTTCCACCTGAAACGGCCAGCATTAAAGTACCTGCTCTGTGGAACGGCCTGGAATCCCTCGATGGTTAATGAAAGGAGGAGTGGCAGTGTCACCATTCTAGATGATTCTTCTCCTTTTCCTCTCTCCTTCTCTCCCTTCCCACAACAAGAGAGCACCTCTGAGACCTCTACAAAATATGTGTTATTTTTTGGCAGATCCTGAGCTGCACCAAACGCAGTGGGGCTGTGACCAGTAGGTCGAGGGAGGGGATTCTGCCCCTTTACTCCACTGCTGAGAGGCCGCACCCGCAGGGCTGTGCTCAGCTCTGGGACCCCCGATGTAAAAATGCCATAGGCCCCCTCGAGAGACTCCTGAGGAGAACCACAGAGATGATCAGAGGGCTGGAGCACCTCCTCTGTAAGGAGTAGCTGAGAGAATTGGGATTGTTCAGCCTGGGAAAGAGAAGAAAAGGCTCTGGGGAGACCTTAGAGCAGCCTTCTAGTGCCTGAAGGGCTACAAGAGAGCTGGTGAGGGGCATTTCACAGGGCAGGGGAAATGGCTTTGAACTGAAAGGAGGTAGGTTTAGATCAGGTATGTGGAAGAAATTCTTTACAATGAGGTTGGCGAGGCCCTGGCACAGGGTGCCCACAGAAGCTGTGGCTGCCCCATCCCTGGACGTGTTCAAAGTGACCTGCATGGGGCTTTGAGCAGCCTGGTCTGGTGGAAGCTGTCCCTGCCCATGGCAGGAGTGGGTCTGGATGATCCTTAAGGTCCTTACCAACCCAAACCTTTTGTGACTCTGTGAAACTAAGCCTAAGCAACTTCTGAAAAGGCACATAGGTACTTTGGAGAATATTGCCCTTTATATCTTCAGTGAAAATAATTTTCTTCCTGTCAAACCTAAAAACCAGATGAAAATGGAAGGAGCCCTGTTCAGTAGCTAACACAGTCACCACCACAGCGACTTGGACTGAAATTCCTGTTTTAATCTTCCCAGAGTAACTTTCCTGAACTGTCTCTTTCTGTTGTTCTTCTCACTTTGAATTTAATAGCAGTTCCCCCTGAATGACAACCAGCTGCTGTGTCCTACGGAGCTGGATCCACTCCTGCAGTTGCTAAGTCACCACCACTGAGAGATCCAATTACCCCACCTCCTCCTTCGTGTACCTGAGTCACTTCAATTTGCAGCTGCACTTCTGCTAAGGTTCTCTCTTGGTCCTTCCCCACTTTCCTTCTCCTTTCCCTGGTGGTTATATTTATCTCTGACCTTCATGCTATTTGCTAGATTTATTTTTTTTTATTGTGGAATTTCACTCCTCAGTTTCTTTTTTGGTAAGATGGTGCTTGCTGAGCTTCTTCTCTGCCTCTCAGTGCAGATCTGCTCTTGCTTCTTTACTGGGAGGGCAGCCTGGCTCCCCTTTCTGGTTTAATATCAAAATCCATACTGTAATCAGGGGTAAATATATTGATTTTCTGTTTACAGTATTGTATCTTCACATGAAAAGAAGAATCCGGTAAGACAAAGAACCATTTCCAAAGACCCATTTCAGAACCTTAATGAAAATTTTCCAGAAACTTGTCTTGCCCTCTGCCTTTCATTCTGTCAGTTTAAGCAATGTGCCTGAGATGATGTGTGTCAGGGATCTCGTGCCTTTCCATCCCTGGCACTGAAGGAACTAAATCAGTCAGTAAAGTCTATAAAAAGTCCTGGGGTTTAATTATGAGCTAAACTCAAATATCACTGAACTTGCTAAAACCCCAGGGGAAGCCACGTAATGCAACCTGTCAAAGCCTCAGTCTGATCAAAAAAAAAAATTATACCAAAAGTTAATTGGTGGGAAAAGGCAAATTCTCATGTATTCTGACTCCTTTTTTAATTGTTCTATTTTATAATCATAGGGTGAATTTATCTGATTTTTAAATGGTTAAAATTGCTAGCATGAAATACAACCAGCTACAGATGCTCTGGGAAAGCAAAAGCAAGCTTTAGCTGCTTCCAGACAATTTTTTCCCAACAATTATATGCTCAAAACGATGTAATTTCAGTCAAGACAGAATCTACTGATTGTGCTTCTAGTGTCTTTTGTTAAAAAATAACAGCAGCCTTTCTCTACTCTGTCCCTCCTCCCTGATTTTCTTGCATGAATCAGATTTTTGGCAAATGGGCTGCACTCTCCTTTTATCTGAAATTTCTCCCCATATGCTGAACAAGATTTAACCTTTTGTACCCATTTATTACATCACCAGGCCCACATCCACTGCTGTGCTCTGGGAAAACAAGCAGCACAACACTGAGCAGAATGGTAATGACAGGCCTGGCTCCCACCCCGAGCCCTTCCACCAATGTGTGAGCGCACCCCGAGCAGAGGGGAGAGCAGCGCCGATCTCCAGCAGCTGCCTGAGGCTCACCAGAGGGGACCCACGGCGTTCACTTCCCTGGGAACGGTTCTGTTCACAGGGAGCCACCTTGCTGGGTCTGGGATGGGCTCGGTGGGGAAGCACAAACTGCTGAGAGTGACTCTCACACACACGAGCACAACACCCTTTTCCCATGAGCAGGGCTCGTCCCCAGGTGCCCACGACCCACTGAGGATGCTGCTCCGTTATGATCGAAATGCACAAATCCCTTTGCGTGAGATCAAATCAAACCTCGCCCGTTCCTCGCAGGAGCAAACTGCCACACAGAGCATAAATCAGCCAGAAAGTCACTCAAAGAAGTCCTAAGGTTGGCAAGTGCTCTTGACTCCTGAAACCCCAGCAGGCAACTCTGAGAAATTTGGCAGTGCAAAGTCACAGCACGTTTCAGGTCTTTGCATGACAGCCAAGAATGGGGATATCACATGCACTCACTAAAATTTGAACGGTACTGGGTCACCGGAGTTGTGAATTTGTGTCATTAATAAATCGGAAATATATAATACACTGTCTGTCCCCCTCACAAATCCTTTTTATGAAAGATTCTAGAAATTTACTGCATTCAGATAGAAAGGTTCCTTAAAGGTTTGATACAAAGTCGACTCTCTCTGCCCATGACTTTAATCTTGCAAAAAATTATCATATCTGAATTCCTTCAGACTATACTTACTATCCTGAGTAACCGCTTAGAAAATTGGGGTTAACTTGCTCCTCTCAAGTGCTTTGTGTGCCTTTTAGTCCAATCCAGTCTGTGATGAAGGTGATGAGCCATCCAGCAAAGAATGGAGAATTCAAATATTCAACAGGCAAATCTCTTTGCGGAAGAGGTAACTGTCTTAAACAGAACACTTGATCATTTAGACTCAAATACAAATCATATTAGTTGCAAACTGAAGATGGTGAATTCTTGTGAATACATTTATTTCAGAAAAGGGCTGTCAAAAAGTTAAAACTTCATTATGGAAAGCTTTGATTTCTCTGACACATATATGTCTACCTTGGATAACAGTATCTGTAAGGAATCCTTAAAAAAACAAAGGATTTTAGCCCCAACCTTTCATCTCAACCTTAAGTGTTATCTGGAGTATGGGACTAAGAAGCTTTCCAAAGATTTAATTGACTACCCTTTCCCTATTACTGCTCACTGACAATTACATTTTTCTCTATCCTGATGTGAGGCAAGTTAATAAGCCATGAGCAAAAAAAGACAGCTGTGAATAACCTAAATCACCACTGTCAGTCATTGTTCTTCCAGTGAGAGAGGAAGAAAGTAGACATTAGGGAAACTTTCAAAAACAGATTTTGACAAAATCTGAAATTCCATCTAAATATTCAGAAAAATAAAACAAAACACAAAGAAAAAGAAACTAAAATCAGGTTGTCCTGGCTAAGCAAAAAAGTGAGTTTCACACAGGTATGTGTATACACAAGAACACATATAAATAATTCTTAAATTAATTTGAGGCCTTCTGTTGCTAGATAACTGCAGCTCCTACACACAGAAAACAATTGGGAATACTTTAATATAATTAGGGACAGAATTTAAAGATTCATTTCCTTATGATTGTATTAATTAGACATTTTAAATGAGAAACAGAATTGTTGCTCTTATTTAAAAATTGTGCCTTAAAAAGCTGTGTAAAACACGACTTTTCAAGCATGAGCTAAAGGAACGTTTGGCTTTCTGGGCTGGGACATCAAGCCATGAACAACAACTGGAGTGTGACCATCCAGCCAACTCCTTATCCACCGAGCTGCCCAGCTGTCAAATGCACGTCTCCCCCATTTCCACAGCTTCATTCTTTATAAAGAGAAAGTACATTTGAATGTCTCAGATTGCATTTCTCAAATTACAGGAGAGATATCTTACGCAAATGAGTTAGGTCTTGACTAATGAGACGAGGTACTAATTACTCCAGCCTTTTCTTTATTGTGGAAGAAATATTAAATCGTGGTGTCAAACATCCAGCATTACATGAATAAACCTAGCAAGAATACGTGAAGGTTAATTACATTATTAAATTATTAAATTCTTACTTAAAATATGATGCTATTTAATAAATTAGGAAATAATTTCTAGTTTAAATTTGACTACCACAATAACCTAGCCATGGGTGCTACTTGCAAAGTCCTTATTTGCCATAAATCTCTCCTGCAAGTCTGGACATAGTGACTTCTCAGACTGTGCATTTCTTGAGAATTCGGTATGACATTCTGGGCCAGGGACATCAACAGGAGGAATGGTATTGATCACAAGACCAGGATTTTACTTCCTTAAAGGATGAGACAATTTAAGATGCATTTTGCAAGGATTAATGACTCTTTCGTCAAGATCAATACTTGAAGATCATTCCAGCAGACTGTGAGGTTGTCACAAGTTATTTATCTGCTTATCTTTGCTCAATATGTTAATAGCTTCCTGGATTTCTGATAATACATCTCAGAAACTCTTATCTTCTTTCTTCTCTTATCAGTGACATACTAGGCTACCTTATCAGTGTCCACTAAATAATTTCTTTTGAAACTCTGAGAGCTGAGCAAAGGAAGAAAATGTCAAAAAAGTGATGAAGTGCTTTTCCAGTGTAGAGCTTAAGCTTAGTTCTTGTCAAAAGTAGGATTCCCGTGTCTTAACTGGGATTATTTCTACATGTTCGTCAGAAAGAGAAGAAAAATGTTAGTTTAATTAGTTCAATACAGTTAAAATCTAGGAGGAAAAACCCAGTGGCTCTCAGCACTGTGCCCATCAGAGGAACTTACAACAAGCGCTGACATCTGGGCAGACTTCAGCTGCAGTCAGGAATGTCCCATACCCACTGACACTGCCGGCTGTGCCATGCCCAGCTGCGTTTAGACCTTGAGCTCATTTCGTCAGGTATGACATTTTTATAAATGTTGTAGGACAGCTTCATGGGCTACTGAAAAGTTAATTTCATCCTGCAATTTAAAAGGAAAAAAAACCCTTTCTGTCCTTATAGCAGCTGACACCAGTGGGGCCTAATGAACTGTTAATTTCCTAATACGCACTAATGAAAATGGTGATTAGTTGCAGGCCATCTGGGTCACTAAAGAGTTGATTTATATCATATTTGGAAGGAGAGCTCAGAAAACAAAAGGCCTATACCCATCTCTAGTCTTCAGAATCAAAAGTTAAATCTGACCTTGGGATGTGGGGCCTTTTTTGTGTGTTTTGTTCTTTATCTAAGAACAAAAATCTTTATCTCTTCTTCACAGTCATTGAGAATGCCACAGAGAGGTCCAGTTCCTGGAACTGAGGGAAAAGAGGAATCTTGGAACCTAAATAAGAAGGAAAATAGAGGATATTTTACTCCTTTACTAAATGTCCTGTTTCACTCTCTTTCCTATTGAAAGGGAAGTACCTCAGCTGATTTCCACGTAGTGGATACATTCCTTCACTGGCTTGTTCAATAAACAGAATGTTAATTGTTTCCATATTTTCATGACACAGAACTAAGATGAATAAAACCCTCTGCAACTCCACACAGCTAAAAGCCCCCTCTTCCAGCTAAACAGTCATAATTAGTACTTTGATTTTGCAATAGGGTGAAAATCTTTATTCTCTATCTTGCACAGACTTTTAAATTGTTTGTTTGGATAGTCCAATAGTCACAAATTGTTTATTTTACCTTATTGTATTGGAAGCTTATGGCATTAAACCAAACTTATTTAAAAGATCAATGAATTATTAAACTTTTAAAGGGAGATTAAATGGAAAACCAATGACATTCATCTTCATCTACTGAATGAGCCAAGGAAACGAGACTTCATCTACTTATTTTGGAGACAAAAACTAATAATAAAACTAATTTTAGTTATCAGACTGGGGGAAAATAGGGACAGTTTTCTGGAGAACTGAAAATATTAAAGCCAATTGACACAACTGCAAAGGTGTTTGGTTCACACATTTTGAAATTCCGTAGCATTGGAGGTAAATTCTGGTTTCCATTATTTGTTACAGACAGGTCTGGGAAAATCTGTAGTAGCTTCTTGAGACAAATGACAAGAGTAGGAGAGAGAAATCCCAAAGTTCACGACATTTTTCAAGTTTCCCCTGCTGAAGTGAATTAACAAACACGTTTTCCCCAGGGTTCCACATAATAAAATGCAGGAAGTCAGCGCCTCTTTCTCTCTAAATGAAATTAAACCCATCCATAACTATCGTTCTTCATCTGCAGAGTCAGAACAGGAGCTCTGTTAATTCAGAATAGAAAACCAACTTCATGGAGAAAGATGAGACATTAAGTTGAAATATTTTGCATTTTTCAAGATGCAAGCTCTTGTTTTTACTTCTTCCCAATATGTTTGGCTCCTCCATCATGTTTGTTCATTACTGCAGTTATCAAACATTGTGCAGGGAGTGCACGAGGCGAGGATGTAATCTACTGATTCAGTGTGGAAAACAGAAGGAAGACAGGTTTGAACTCTGATATAACTGCAGCAGTAAAAACCAAACAAGCCTACCTGACTAAATTATCTCCCTGATTTCACATGTCCAGCAACAACTCTGCTGAGGCATTTTCAGAGCAGTTCTGCAAAGCACTCGAGCGTTTGCCAGCCTGGGAGGATGCAAAGAGCCAAAGAGTCCTCTGTGGGTGTTCCAGGGCAGACTGGAGCTCAGCTCCTGTCCTGAGTGAGAACATTCCATCCTTGCCTGCGCCTGTCCTCGATCTTTACTGTGTTATTTCATTCCTCTGAAACTGGGCCACCTAATTATTTGCCTAAGGTTTTGTCTGGAAACAGAAATACTGAGAGACTGAGGCAAGGCCTTCTGCTTCATCCTCTCCATCAGCACCCAACACTGGAGAAAATAAAGGAAGCAACCAGACCTGAAACAATCATTGTTCTCCATATATCCGTTTCAAAAGGCTCAATGTTTAACAATATTTCTGTATTTTTCTTAGTGCTAGGTATAGTCTGTCTACTCCTATTTCGCATTTACATTTTTGCCTCTATGTTTTTTCCCTCAACAGCTTCATATTCCAGAGTTCAACACTAATTGCACACTATGTGGTTAAAGAGAAATCTGTTTTCTTTTCCTAGCTTTAGCTCCTTTTCCCCCAATATGAACTTTAATTATTTCTTGTCTTCTTGACCACCTAGGGTAGACAAGTTTGAAAAGAGAAGCACAAGCCTGTAAAAAACAGCATTTACGACACTGACTCAGAATGACTCGTCTAGCTCACAAAGATATTTTCATAATTAATTATCCCTATAGGTAATCACAGACACGATGTACTGGAAAGTTCAGTTTCGCTTCACTGAATTCATCAAACTGAAATGCACGTTTCTATGAAACACTTTGAAGTTTAAAGTCTAACATAGAAGTCAGTTATAAACAAGCAACATCTAAACTTTTTTCTTTAAAGAAGAGGAAGGATTCCATATGTTAAATTGATTCCTGTTTTTAAAGAAAAAAAAAAGTCACAATGGCAACGAGTTAATGCCTACCTTCTAATTGAGGCCACCATGATAATATTAGAAGAGATGAGGTCTGGGACCTAAAAAATATATTCTTCTTACTTCAAATAAAATACAAGAATCATAGACATAGACACACTCGTACTAACATTGCTAAAACTAAAGATTGTTAATGGCATTCCAGCCCTCCCCAAAAAACTGAGACTCGAGTGTGGATTAATCACATAAAAGGAAAACAGCCTCCCATCTGTCTCTGTGGTTGAGTAGAAGGATGAAAAAATGGATCAATTAAGAGGAATAAAGGAAAACATCTACCAGCATTATTGAGGCAGTGGCACTATTATCAAGAAGATAATCCAATATTACCTTCTGACTGCCCTCAAAGAGGATGCTCTTGTCCACAGATATTTTAAAATAACTAAGTGCACTATCAAACCACAAAGCCATTTAAAGAAGAATGCTGAATAAGCCGTTTGGGATTCCATGGCAGTCAGAAAGCATTTTAAATTGCTCTCATAACATTTTTTCCCCAGGAAAGTTATGCAGCGTACCTTAATGGAGTGAAGATTCCATAGCTAGTACCGAAGTCTGATGAACTGAACACCACTGGGACATTTTTTTACACACAACCAGCAAAACCTTGTCTTTAAAAGCAGCTACAACTCTGCATGCAGCTTCTTCTGCTGATGAACACATATTCCTGTGGAAATTCTTATTAAATGTGCATCATAACAATTAGTGAGGCAGGACAGGACATGTCACGAGTTTTGTAAGCTGCTTCCAAGGATGTGAAACCTCCCCCTGTATCAGAATATATTAAAATATTGTAATAACATCAAGAAAAAACTCTGATGAGATCCCTTGCAAACTATTTTTACTGGAAAAAAGACACAATTTCATTGAGAGCAAATCTCCAAAGCTACACCCATGTGATAGAAACTGTTGTGTGAATTCTGAGATAACAAGAACAAAATAGAAAATTAAAGAGAAAAGAAAGTAAAAAAACCTATAAGACAGGAAAAAACCCCAAAGACACTCCCACTCCTCAAGCTCCCAGTCCCTTAGCAGAGTTTGTAATGCTCATGGGTGCTCACTGGGGCAGTGCACAGAGATCTCCTGCAGATCAGTGAAGGGGTAAAATGTCCACATTGACTCAGCTCTACAAGAGTTACGTTCACTCTATCTGTACTTGCTGCTCCATAAGACCCTGTTGAGAAAGAATTAGGCAATCTCTGTTAAAAATACAGGTATTTTTCTTTTAAAACTAACCATGTATGATAGAATTCTGGAATAATTCAAGCTTAAATGAATCTCTGGAGATCACCTGGCCAACCCCTCCTGCTTTATGCCAAATTCAGATGATACAGTTTAAGATTTTCTTCCGTGTGTGTTAAGGAATACTCTGGAATATTTTAATCCAGAATGAGACAGAAAAACATTTCTGTGTATGTGTCAGGCAGAGTCAGCTACGGACGCTGTTATGGAGTTATCTAAAATTTAGCAAACTCATAAAAGTATAATTTTAATCTGTTCCTCACCATTGTTCTCCTGATGCAAATCAGAGCAGAAATCTTAAGAAATTTTGTTCTCACTTACATTTCTGACTAAGCCGTGGGACAAAAATATCTCCCTTGGACTTTTGTACAAAATCTAGTTGGAGGTTACACTGCCAGCAACTTCTGCAATTAATTGCAATCATTACGGAATCAATGCCAGTGCTTTGCCTTGGAGTGATGTGCACAGGCAAACAAACTAAATGCTGGTTTGCAAAAAGAAATACTGAGATGAGCAACGAGGAACTAAGAAATGCTTGTTCCTCAAGCACTTTTGCAGGAAAACAAATCATTTCAAGCAGGGCTATTTTCATCTTCTCTTTGCCCAGAGTACCTCTTTGCTGCTCTCAGGCTGCTCTGTTCCAAACAGCTCAATGCCTGGTGCACATACATTCAAAAGCTCTTCATCATCTCCGTGTACATTTATTTATGTCTGCCACCCTCCTAATGAAGTGTCATGGAAAACTCCAGCAATAAGCAATAATCTCAGACAAGAAAGCAAAGTGCTCATGTTAGAGCTTTCAGGTGACACTTTCCATACCGCTTATTAATCTGTCACAAGCCGAAAGTTGTTTAGTGAATTAAAATAATTTCTCATTCATGACAGTAATTATGTCAAAAGAAATATTTATATTTGAAGTCTTGATTGATTTTGTGCTAAGAGCACCACCTATTAATACATTCATTCTGAAAAATTACACCACCACCACCAGCAATGAAAATGACCTTGCGGGGAAAAAAGTGAAACTCAAGTACCTGCTCTCCTCTATATATAACATACATTATCACAACAGAAGTTAAATATAATTTCCTTAATGGAAATAGGATGTCCTTAATTGCTTTATATAAAAATCAATTTAAATAGTAGAAGATGGAAAATGTCAGACCCTTAAAAACCTACTAATTATATTATCAAATATGATTTAGCATTTACAGTTCTGTTATTGATAGATTTAGAAGGTAGAGGTAATTTTGCGAGTCCAGGAGGAACACTAGCAATACGTGTTACAAAACATATAAATGATAGATAATTGCATTATATTTTAGGAGATACCAGAGCCCAGTGTCTGAACCGAGGCATTTGCCAATGCTCCATAAAACTTTTCCCATTTCAAACATACTTTGGGGCCAGATGAAGCACCAGATGTGTGCAGGGAGCTACTCACAGATTTTGGAGACCAGACCAGAGGATAAAATGATCTGGTTTTGCAATGCAGTGTGTGGGTTATGATATGCACAAGCGTATTTGGGAAAGCAAACACACACCACTATTAATGCTGACAGGCTGACGGAGGGTGACCCTAGCACAGAAACACTGAGCAGCCCTGGGAGCACAGCTTTAGTTCACTATTGTTTAGTAGTCTCCAGATTTAAGTAAATGTTTTATATTGAACTGTAAATACCACTGGGAAGGTGTATGACCTCCGTGGCTTCCATGAGAGTTCTCTTTCAAAAGGAAAATGCATCATTCTGCCTAATTATATTCAAATGGCTTCTGGTTTTCCTGCAGCTTTTCTAACAGCTTCTCTAATAAAGTCATTCCCCCTAAAACACAGGATCATGAAACCACTTTACAGCACAGCAATCAGCAACGTTGAACTCCCAGACCAAATGGCCTGCTTTGATCAGCAAAGGTAAAGAAATGAAACATGAATTCAGCTTGAATTCAGACAAATTTAGATCAAACTATCTGTGGGGTTAAATTCAGTCAGACCATCTTGAGTTCCTGGCAAGAGCTGAAGAAAGGCTTCAAAGTTGGCCTTTTGCTATGTAAAAATACATATGTGGCATTAGGAACTCAAATAACGTGTGTTTGGAACAGGCATGGCCAAACCAGAAGGGAACACTGAAGAACAAGTCTTCTCTATTGTATCGTTCTTCCCTGGCTGCTGGGACCTCCTTCCATAATTAACCCCCAAAAACACCCCACACATCCTCCCCATTCGTCCTCTATGCTTGAAAACTCAGGGATGAGCTGAAGAAATGCAGTGCAAAGAGCACAGGGTCTGAGCCTGTTTCCCGTCAGAGAGCAATTCTACAAGGAAAGGCAAAGAAATTAACAATATAGTGCATCTCAGAGTAAAACAGAGGTATGTTTCACACAGCACAGCAGGAATCCCACTCTGCCCTTGATCAGAGCCATGAGGGAGCTCATTCACCTGAACTGGTTGTTGAAATAATGATTAACTCTCAAATTTCCTATTAAAACAGACATTGACCATGCATCCTAAGAGGTTTGGATTTTTTTTTTTTCATCCTCACTCACCCTTTTGCCTCCCACTCCAATTGGATTTTGCCTCTTCTGAAGCATCCTAAGGTTGTCCCATCGTGTGAGACTCTGCAGAACTCTTCCTCCCCAAACTTGATTGATGTCTGCCCACTTCTGTTCTCAATTCTCACAACTCTGAAGCTAAAGCAAGACCTGTGTTACCACTGCCCTCCTTTTAAATCTTTTTCAGAACCAGGGAGCAAATAGTATTGCTCAAAGATGGAGGAAGAAGAGCAACATAAGTTTCAATTAGAAAATCCTGGTGCAGTCAACTTTTCTCTTACCTAAGCCCTGCTGACTAAAAGAGTTTTCTCTGACTTATAGTTGGGGAGACAAGGTTTGCAATATATTTCGTGAGAATGACTAAGCAAGGAGGCTGAAATCAGTTGTAAATCTTTTCTGGAACAAGAGTGAGAGCAGGCCCAGGGTACTAAGGCTGAAACATTATTCTTTTCACTTGATGGGTTTTGTGCTTTAAAAGCTTTTGGGTGAGGTTTGTTGTACTCGTGCTTTGCTAGGTGCTCTTCTAAAACACAGACACATCATTACATCCTTTGTTCCCTGCAGCCCTTTTGCACAGTGATTCAGTTCAAACACACAAATACTTCCCTTCCTCCCCATTGATTGCGTTCTTTGCAGCTGACGATGGAGAGGTCTGTCCACCCAGCGAGACCCTGCAGGTGGCAAGGCCCTTCAGAGCACTGTCAGTCACCCTGTCACACTCTGCCCTTGGAAAAACTCCTTTCCCTTCTGCCACTACCCGGTTCCCACTTAACTTCCTGCCACAGTGACTTTTCCTCAGGTCATTCTTGTTGAATTCAGTTCCACAGCTGATGAATTTAATGTCTAAGCACTCCTTACTCTGGTCAAAGAACACTCTCAGGTTTTCACCTTACGTAACATCTGTGATCAGATACTGCCTTTCATATGCATTGGGAAAAAATAGGTGAGAAAAAGGCACCCGAACCACAGCACAGGAAAATGGGAAACTCATCCCTTCTCAGAAAGTTGTGTTCCCTGCCACATATGGACTGATTTAAACACAGAAACATGAGGCTTCGCTGTGAACTCTGGTTATTATTTTTATCGAATTTACTTTAAACCCTGATCAGTTCCTCTCAGATGAGATCCAGTTTCTCTCTGATTCAGC
>VYZT01023566.1:8026-27781 GCA_013400735.1 Pomatostomus ruficeps | reverse complement strand
ACAGCTTCTCCAAACCCTCACAGCTTTCCCAAACCCTGACAGCTTTCCAATCCCTCACAGCTTTCCCAAACCATCACAGCTTTTCCCAAACCGTCACAGCTTCTCCAAACCCTGACAGCTTTTCCCAAACCCTGACAGCTTTTCCCAAACCCTGACAGCTTTTCCCAACCCCTCACAGCTTCCCCGAACCCTCACAGCTTTCCCGAACCCTGACAGCTTCTCCAAACCCTGACAGATTTCCCAAACCCTCACAGCTTCCCCGACCCTCACAGCTTTCCCAAACCCCAGGGTTTTCATCACCAGCAGCACGTTTAAAAGTTTAATCGACTCCAAAACTGAAATGCTCTGGCAGGGGTAATGGGCATCGGGGATCTGACCTCGGTTTCCTGCAGAAAACTCCTGTTGGGATTGCTTTTTCCAGTTAATTAAGAAATGGTAATCAGGAAAAGAATTATCTGTTTATATTATGGATTTCCACTAAAATAAGAAGGAAGAGAGGGTGCCTCCAAATCCTTCGGGGTTTCCAGCTGGGATCACGGTAACCGCAGCCGTGCCCCTTTCATTTTTAGACTGAAGAGTGACAGAATATCCCGGGCTGGAAGGGACCCACCAGGATCATCTGGCCCTGCACAGACACCGCAACAATCCCACCCTGGCAGCGCTGCCCAAACGCTCCTGGAGCTCTGTGGGGCCGGGACCATTCCCTGGGGAGCCTGGGCAGTGCCCAGCTGCCTCTGGAGAAGAACTTTTTCCCAATATCCAACCCTGGCACAGCTCCAGCCGTTCCCTGGGTGCTGTCCCGGTCCCAGAGCTNAACCCTGGCACAGCTCCAGTCGTTCCCTGGGTGCTGTCCCTGTCCCAGAGCTCAGAAATTGCAGCTGCCCCTCGGGAGGAGCTGCAGGCTGCCATGAGCTCAAGCATCCCTACGCCTTTTCCCATGACAAATTCAAACCAAAACGCAATTTTTTTAATATATTCCGTGGGAGACAAAACTCGGTCTCCATCCCTCCTCACATCTACAAACCCCGACTTTTAAGTTTCATTGAAAGATTGAAAATGAACTGAAGGGAATTCCGTATGAGAGGCCGGAGCCGGGCAGCGCCCGCTCCCCGCTCACCCGCGCGAAAAGCAGCGTCTTCCCCGCATCGCAGAGGCCCAGCAGCAGCACGGCCTTCCGGCTGCTCCTCCTGCCCTGCACGAAGCGCCAGATCACTGCGGGAGAGAGGGGGATGAGGAGCGGGGGACACCCGAACCCGCGGCTGAGGGCACCGCCGCTCCCTCAGCGAGCGCCGGGCGCCGGCAGGCCGCGGCGGGGGGGGGAAAGGGAGGTGCCCGCAACTCACGGAAGGTGACGGCGACGGCGATGAGCGCGACGAGCACGGAGAGCACGGCGGGGCCGCGCAGCTCCCGCCGCAGCGCCTCCAGGTGCGGCTCCAGCCCGCCCGCCATGCCTGCACACGTGGCCGCGTTTCCGCTTCCGGCCGCGCGGCACGCCGGGAAGGGCGGCGCGCGGGGGCTCATGGGAGATGTAGTTCTCCCCATGAGGGCCTGGGGAGCCTGGAGTATCAGGTGTTAAAAATGAAATTGAAACATGAAATTTAAAAATTCAATAAAAGTAGAGTTTAGGTAGTAAAGCACCAGGACTTTAGTAAAATGTTAGGCAAAGTAAGCAACAGCGGGAATTAATTAATGGAGCTGGGANTGAAACATGAAATTTAAAAATTCAATAAAAGTAGAGTTTAGATAGTAAAGCACTAGGACTTTAGTAAAATGTTAGGCAAAGCAAGCAACAGCGGGAATTAATTAACGGAACTGGGAAGTAGTAGTGATTGATTATCTTGTTATAATTGTACTGCTGCATCCATCTGGGTGATTTCCAAACACTACCAATTACTGTGACCTAAGAAAAGTAAGCAGGTCATCTTCCCAATTAAATCTTAGGAAAGACCCTAAATTGGATGATTCCCAAAGATGCTGCTAATTAATATGACCCCGAAACTAGCTGGGTCAAAGCGAAGAAGAGACAGTTTACTTCCTCTTCAAACCCCCTCCCCAAATTCATAAGCCCCCTGACCCATTAGAAGAGAGCTGTTTGCGCATGCTTAACTGGTTTCCAGGTAATTACCAGACGAAGCGGGAAGTGGGTGGTGGCAATGGGATGAATATGCATTTATACTGAATTCTGTTCTGTTTCTGTATACTGGTTCTGTTCATGCGTCTCACCTGACACCCACGATATTATTTTGGTTTAGGGTGTTTTTTTTTCCTTCTCCAGCCTTCAGCTTCCCTGACAGAAACTCCCTCTTCCAGTGTCCCAGCCCCACTGGGGACACAATGGGATAATCTGGGCAAAGCAAAAGCCCAGGGAGCACAAAGCATCTGTTAATTAGGCTCCAGGGTATATTTAATCTATTTTCCTTTGGCAAATGGTGCAAGAAACATCCCTAAGGGACAGCAATAAGTGACAACATCCACGCTGGCGTCTGTCACTGCCCTACGGAGAGAGGCACTGAGGAAGGAAAGGAAAAAAGGGGTTTTTTAAGGAAAAAACCTCAGGACGCCCGTTTGTTTAGATTTGAGACTTTATTTTTTGCTGTGCTGGCAGCAGAGAATCGTAAAGTGTCAAAGAGGCACTTTGAGAGTGATGAGGGAGGGCAGAGAAAGCAGTGAAGGCAGAGGGCCCTCTGCGGGTCAGTGTTCGGTGCTGAGGGCACGAGAGGAGTCATGGCTTGAGGTCTTCTCCCCCACTTCGAGGATCCTTCCCATCTCCCTACTTGTCCTCGAGGAAGGTGCACACCTGGAGAAGATCTGGGAAGGGAAAAGGACGGGGAGAAGTTCAGACCCTGCCTTTGAACACTCCCGTCCCACCAGCACACGCCCAGCCACGCCAACAGTGCCACCAACACAGAAAATCCACAAAAAAGGAGCTTTAACCACAAATCCCCCTGAACCCACACTGGTCTGGGTGGGTTCTCTATGCTGTTTCTCAAAGTCTCTATTTCCTAAAGGTGAGGAAAAATCTTTTATTCAGTTGTTGCCAGGGCGGCAGATTTTAAGTTCTCCGTTCACCCAAGGAACTTTGAGAAAAGAATATTGGGATCCTCACGCTTAAAAGGCATTGAATGGACAGTTCCAGAAGAAACTGCAAGGCAAGAACTGCAGTTCAGGACTTCCCCTGGGGCTGTTCCAGTTACCTGATGGATTGCAGGTGTTGAGGCTGGCAAGGGAAGCGTAGTATTTATCTCCGAGGAATTCCTTGTACGACATTCCGTCGCGGAGCTTGACCAGGCACTTCGTCCGGTCTTTAAACAGGAGATCCTTGGTCTCGTATGCGAACATGTTGAAATCCTTGTTCTTGATTCCTTTTGCTCCAAACAGCCTCTGGAATAAAGAGGAGAGAAGTAGGAGCTGGCCTTGTTTGCTCAAAGAGCGCTCGGGAAGGGATGGAGGAACGGGGAGGACAAGGGACAAAGCTGTCACAAGGCAGGGAGGTAAAATCCTCCACCTCACGCTGACTTGGGGAAAATCAGAGCAACCCCACAATATTTCTTCCACTCTCAGCACCACAAACCTCTTGCTTCTCCAGCATCTCCCGGACTTGTTGTGCTTTCTCGGGACGCGCCACCACGGCGTGGGTGGGGACTTTGGCCAGGTTGCACCTCCTGTAATCCATGACGTTTGCCCGCTGCCCGTCGGTGCACAGCAACTCAAACTGGTCCATTTTCAGATCTTTGGCCCAGCTTTCTGTGTTTTTGCCTTTAAAGAGAACGGGTTTGGAGATTCAGAGATCTTGTGCAGCAGGAGAACACCAACCTCACCACCTTCCTCAAGTGGGGAAGGCAGCGCTGACCACGCACCGTCAGTGTTCTCCTCAACGATGGAATGCTTGATAAAGGCCACGTCCCCCTGCTCGACCAGGCACCTGGGAAGCAGAAAAAGAGGCTGGTGATGTGGGTGCTTGAATCCTGGCCCTTTCCCACAGATCTGATTCAGACTCGAGTCTTATTCTGTACAGCTAATCTCCAAGGACAGCCAGGTCTATGACCCTGCCATGAATATTTTAAATATACCTGAAATACAATCCTTATTCAAGTTAAAAGAGGAGCACTTCTGCCATTGCAGGAGGGCTTGTGTCTCTCCGGGTTTGCCCGGAGGCACCAGGGGAGGAGTTTTACACAACGGGGACATTTCACATCAATTTTCAGGAGGCAAACTAAAAACACATATATAATATTACAGAGCTGTGTGCTTTCAGTGGTGACACGGAGAAAAGGAGCAGGCCAGCAAATCAGAGGCTGGATTTCACCTCTGTGAGGTGTCCGCAGGGGATGGAGTCCCCAGCACGTACCGCAGAGCCCCGGTGTAGCCGTAGTACTGCTCGTGGCTGCTGGCGACGCACTTCTCCGGAGGAACCCCCCCCGAGCCCTTGCAGAGCTGGCAGAGGCGGGAGTTGGGAGCAGAGCCGGGAGCACAGCCCTGGCTGAAGTACTCATCTGGAGGCAGGAATGGGAGAAGTTCACTTTTCCTGCCCCGAGAAGTTGGGGTTTATTTTAATAACGCGTTCTTGCCCCGCGTTTGCGTCAGCGCTCGCCGGGGAGCTGGGAATGGGCGCAGAGAAGGAGCGTGACTTAGTGGGCAGCAAATCACGAGCACCCAGCTTCCACCGTGCAACCTGGGTCCTGTTACCAGTGATAATTATTGTTATTGTTGCCCAGAGCAGCTGTGGCTGCCCCTGGATCCCTGGCAGTGCCCAAGGCCACATTGGAAGGGGGCTTGGAGCAGCCTGGGACAGTAGAAGGTGTCCCTCCCCATGGGACTGGATGGGCATTAAGGTCCCTTCCCACCCAACGCATTCCATGATTCCATGATTCTGTGCTGAAGCAGGGCAGTGGGCACTCTCTTGGCATAAAGAGAGGAATGTTTTCCCTGCCAACCATTCCCAGCTCGAGCCTCCACGGCCTTTATGGGTCAGCAGATTTGCATTTGGCAGCAGTGCCAGAGCTCCTGGGGTAGAAGGGACAGTGGGACAGGAAGGCAGGAGGGTAGAGAAGCCAAGGATAAAACTTACTAATACTAATACCTTCCCATGGTTAGAGATTTCCTTTTAATAAGTATATACTTATTTTGTCTTGGTTGATAATGTTTCGAAATTATTTTTGTTGGACCGTAACTCTCAATGAATTCTCAGGCAGTCAGATCAGTCCTTTTAAGTTTCTTGTATGAAGATCAGCCTCTGTGCCCTGTTCTGAGCCCTGCCCCTCCCTTTTGAGTTTCATCCTTTACCTCCTGACACCGGGCAGGGCAGCCCATATTCCCTTCCTGGGAATACCCTGTGGGGCAGCCCATTTTCCCTTTCTGGGAATACCCTGTGGGGCAGCCCAGATTCCCTTTCTGGGAATACCCTGTGGGGCAGCCCAGATTCCCTTCCTGGGAATACCCTGTGGGACAGCCCAGATTCCCTTCCTGGGAATACCCTGTGGGACAGCCCAGATTCCCTTCCTGGGAATACCCTGTGGGACAGCCCAGATTCCCTTCCTGGGAATACCCTGTGGGGCAGCCCATTTTCCCTTTCTGGGAATACCCTGTGGGGCAGCCCAGATTCCCTTCCTGGGAATACCCTGTGGAGCAGCCCATTTTCCCTTTCTGGGAATACCCTGTGGAGCAGCCCATATTCCCTTCCTGGGAATACCCTGTGGGGCAGCCCAGATTCCCTTTCTGGGAACACCTCTTGGGCTGCTGCAAAGGGAAGGGGAGAGATGTGAAGAGAAAACAAAAATCCCCAGAGCAGCTGATGTGCCATATCTTGTTCTGAAGCAGACACCAAAAGCCTAAAATTCTGCTCAGTGAAACCTTAAATAACAGAGTCTCCTCCATTTCCTCCCTCCAGCTGGGAATCTTTGAGGCACAAGAAACTTTGAAAACCAGATGAAAGACAATAAAACCTTATTTTTTGTGAGCAGATTCCCAGCTCGAAGAAACGGATGCCAAGGTGGACTCACCGAAGTTGCAGTTGCCAGTCTTGTTGTGGATGAGGCCCATGGGGATGTTCCAGCCAGCTGTCCTCCCCACGGCCGTGTGGCACGACTTCTTACCCTGCAGGTTGTTCCAGCTGATGTCCTTGTCAGACTTCTTCACCACAGCCACAGCGAAGTAGGTGGCTTTCAGGAGATAAAACAGAAAAGAATTAAGGATTCCACTGTGATTCTCTCCTTAGGACAGAGCGTTGGCTTCACCTGGGAAAGGGCACCGGTGAGCAGCACAGCAGAATTGCTTTGTGCTCATAAATACCCTGCCAGGCAGCAATAATGGAAGAGTTTGGAGATGGGATGAATCCACTTCCACCCTGGAAATTGTTATCCCTGGCATTTCCCTGCAGTCCAAAGCTCTGACACCTGGGTGTGTGAAAGGCTACAGCAAAACACGTGAGGATTTCTTATCTTCTCCTGGTTTCTTATTCTCTCCTTAGCAAAGGACAAAACCCTTCCCTCCTGTCCCCCTTCCCATTTTTAGAAAGAACAATGTCCTGATGCCAGCCCAGACCCTCTTTCTGTTATGATGTGACCCCACCAATCTCTGCCCCCACCAAATCCTTCACCGTGATCTCATTGCAGCCCCTAATTTCCCTCCAGCTGCTAAACCTCTCTCCCAAAATTCCAATTTCTACTCTGGCCACTCTTTGGGTGGAGATTGGTCATTTATTCCACTCATGACTCATATTTCTTTTTCTACTTATATCCCTCAGGACTGTTTTCTGTCCCTCTGTTGGCAGTAATTACCTGGTTCTTCTTCTGATTCACAGTGATCATCTGTGGGAGGGGAGAAGAAGAAGACCGTAAGTAAAAGACATCTCAAATTAAAAAAATAATAATCAAGCTCACTAATTTCTGGAGAAACTCTGTTGTAGAAGCGACCATTTCAAGTGACACCTTGTGCATCATCAGCAGAACAAAGCACAGCCTCCAGCTGCTCCTCTGAGCTAAAAGGAGCAGGTTAAAATGAGCTAAAATTACCAAGGCTGGTGCTAAAGGACCAAGGCACACTAATTAAAAAAAAAAGAAGAGTTCCTGACTATCTGTGCCTGCTCCCCCAGGGCTGTTCTGCTTTCATGGAAAGACAAGGCAAGCAACAGTGAGCAGAGCTGCCCCAGAGCACCCTGGGTTAGGTGGGATATCAGGGAAAGTTCTACCCCAGACGGTGCTGGGCACTGCCCAGGCTCCTCAGGGAATGGGCACGACCCCGAGGCTGCCAGAGCTCCAGGACAACACTCCCAGGGATGCCCAGGGTGGGGTTGTTGGGGTGTCTGTGCAGGGCCAGGGGTTGGAATTGATCCTGGTGAGTCCCTTCCAAACCTGGATATTCTGTGAGTCTGTGATTTGCAGCTGCTCTGCAAGATTCCAGAACAAACCCGGCGCTTTGGCACCATTCCCACCCCCTGGGCCCTGAGACAGCGCTGTGCTTACCCTCGTAGCTCTCTGCCACCACGGGCACCAGGCCACACATGCCAGCGGTGTAGACAAAGCCTCCGTCCAAGCTGATGGCATCGGCTTCACCTTTCTGCAAGGGAGAGGCGCAGAAATGAAACGCTGCCCATCCCCAGGCCAGGTGGCAAAAAAAGCATCTGAGAGGGTCACAGTGAGAAAAAAGGGAAAAAAAGCCGTACCATGATCTTGGTGATGCATTCCTTGGTGTCCTCGGCCACGACGCACTCCACCTCCCCGTTGCTCATCACGCTCCACACGTCGCATTTCTTCTTCTCGTCCCTGCCAATCGCGCACCACTGCGTCTTGCTGCCCCTGCGGCTGGGGCTCAGGCGGTCTGCAGAGAACAGGCAAAATGAGTTTGAGCCTTGCAGAGCCACAGCCTGGCTGAGAAGGACCCTGTGGTAACACGGATTCTTTCCCATGGGAATTTTTCTCTTCTTCTGCCTGTGTTTTATAAATAAAGATAAAGTTTAGATGTTATTGAAACGGTCTCTGGGAAGGATGGGTGGTTCTAACCTGGCCAATTGGCCTAGGGGGAGGTTTTGGATTGACCCAATCCGGATGACCTTTGAAAAGTCTATATAAGTTTTATAATTAAATAATAAATTCAGATTTATGCCCCTCGACCGTCTCGATTTCTTCACTCAGCTAGCGGTTCAACAGCAACAGGACCCCACCACAACCCCCTGTGGGAACCAACCTCAGGGCAAGAAGTCCTTGCTAATTAAGCAAGAATATGAAAGGTGATTCTTGAGGTGAAGGAGGTTCAAAAAACCAATGTACAGGTCAGAAAGATGAATTTGTGCATGACACAAGCCACCCAGCCAGATTTCTGTCAGCCAAAGCAGCACAACTGCTGAACACCCATGTGATAAATCGCTGCCTGTAATATGTGCCACGTTTCTGCACTCCTCACAGCCCAGCCAGCCACGAGACTAAGACCAGACTGAGCTGGGAAATTACAGCCTGGTTATAAAACAGCACTGGAATAAGCTGGTTTGATGCTATGTGAAGTCCTTCCATAAAGGCAGCTTCACAGAAGTGAAGTACTTTAAATTATACTATGAGTTCCAAGTGGGTTTCATAATTTTTGGGATGTTTGACTCTCAGAAAGCTCTCAGAAACTGCTTGATGAATCTAGATGGGAATAAAGGACATTGTTTCCCTCAAATATCTGAGCCTGGTGTCCTGGGATGCTCCTTCTTTTTCCATCCCAGAAATGGCTTTTTAAGCAGCAGTTTTGACTGTGCCCAATCTGTACCACCAGCTGAATAACTGGTGTGGAGTTTGTGTAGATTTTCCACATTTATCAGCGTGGCAATGATATTATTTTGGGTTTGGATACAACAAATTCCTTTGCTGGTGTAAGAGAAGTTTGTGGAGGTTCTGGGATTTCACGGGAAATATTCTGCATGAAAAAATCACGTTTCTTTTGCCTGGCTGTATTTGCCACCGGTGTTTGGTGTCCCACCCACCTTTCTGGAGGCTCTGGACAGCACTGTAATACTCAAAGCCCAGGTAGAGCTGCGCGTCCATCAGCGACGGGATTTGCTTCAGCTGCACGGCGGAGTCTTTGAAAAGCAAATCTTTGAGGCCCGGGTCCTTCTTGCCGGGTGGCCCGAAGAGGTGGAAGCTGTTGGTTGTGCCCACGCCAAACTTTTCCTGCCACAGGGGAAAAACAATCAGCAAATGACCGCACGGAAACTCTTGGAAAGCTGGAGAAAGCAATCAAAGCAGAGGATGTCAGAGGAAGGACAGGAGAGCTTGGTGGTACCTGTGCTTTGGAGAGGAAGTTCCAGATGTCAGTGACCTTGCTGTCATCCCGAGCCACGACGGCGTGAGCGGGAACCCTGGCCCAGTGACAGGCCTTGTAGTTGTCCACGGGCTGGCGGCTGCCGTCCAGACACAGCAGCTCGTACTCGTCCTTCTCAGCTGGGGCGTTTTCTGGAGGAAGGGAGGAACCAGGAGTGGAATCGCCGTGAAATCAGACAGAAAGGCCAGTCTGGGAAGCTTTGTGATGAATTTATTTCTGCTGAAGCTCCAGGGGGAGTTCTTTGCGGAAGATGGATTATGGGCACGTGAGGGCAGTGCCTTTGGGAGAGAGGTCACCTCTGCCTCTGCCATAAACACCCAGCAGTACGAGGGTTTGAGCACAAAGAAATACAAATGGGTTCCCAATCACCACACAAATGGGTTGAGTCGGGCAGGAGCTGCACATGGCCTGTGAAGGCCACAAGGTGACTGATGTCAGGGCTGAAGACAAAGCCCAGCACTGAGATCACAAAGGTACAGGGGAATTCAGGAGAGAAGGGACCTTTGAGGATCCCCGATCAAGGCAGGGACAGACCAGGACGTTCCAGGTAGATTTTGAAACCCTTCAAGGATGGTGAGCACACAGCTGTCCTGGACAAGCTGTCCCAGTCCTTCCTGCCCTCAAGGGGAAATAAATTCCCCCTGTGTCTGGTCCCCAGGCTGATCACGCCCGTCCTGCAGAGCATCTCCTTGCAGGACAGTTGTCCCTGCCCCGTGACCGCCTTGGTGACCCTCACTGAGCTCTCTGCAGGTCCTGGGGTGTGCCAGGCCATGCTTGCTCTCCACAGAGTTAGGGAGCTCTTGCTGTGGGCTGAATTCCCTTCAAAATCCCCCCCAGAGGGATGGGTGACCTGCTCAACTGCTCACAGGTTGAAGCAGGTTCTCTAAGAACAAAGAAGAACCGCGGAGAAGAAGAAGTGGATCCACCATAATCCCATTTCTCAACAACAAGGAGGAGTCAGTTCACAATGTGCAAAAATTTTTCAAGAGATGAAAGAAGGGTTGGGGCCTGGAGAGGAATGAAAGCTGCACAGAGCAGATGAACTGCGGGATGGAGGGACAGGAGAGGTGGGACTCGAGAGAGGAGAAATGAGGGATCTTGCAGCGTACCTTGAACAGTTGTGTGTTTCACAAAGGCCACCTCTCCTTTCCCATCTTTCAGACAGCTGCAGGTGGGAGGAACAGAAGAGAAGTTAGAAAAATAGACATTGTGACTCCTTATCTCCCGTTTCAGCAAATCATTTTTGGCATAAACTGCAGCCATGGAGCAATGGTCTTCCCAAAAAAAAAAAAAGCTGTGCTGGAAGGGAAGAAATTGTAACGGCAGAGAAGC
This sequence comes from Pomatostomus ruficeps, assembly GCA_013400735.1. Lineage (NCBI taxonomy): Eukaryota > Metazoa > Chordata > Aves > Passeriformes > Timaliidae > Pomatostomus > Pomatostomus ruficeps. Next base: position 17,155 of record VYZT01023566.1, on the reverse strand, counting down.
AATTCAGTCTCCTCAGGACCCCTGATTCCAACACAGCCCTTGTTGCCCTGAGTTTTGCAGTTTCTCAGTGTTTCTCTTTCTGTAATACTTTCTCACACTTCTTCTGTAAACATGGCCATGGTTTCTTAACAACTATCTATGTTTTCCTAAATTGTCTGTGTGTTTATCATTCCAGTATACTAGGTGGAGAAATATGATAGATTGATGCTTTGACCAATGGAATTGAGAGGTGGTGATTTCTACCTCCAATCCAAGGTGATTTGTAAAAACATATAAATAAAGGCAGAGGGTGCTGCCCTCGCTCTTTTACCATTAAAAAGAAAAAGAAGAAAAAAGAAAATGAACATTGTTCAAGACAACAGCCCTCCTTGGTTTAACAAAAACTTGTGTGTGTCAGGGCTAGAATGTTTCCCCAAAGGAAAAATCACTCACTGGAAAGCTCCAGAGTATCCAGAATAAGGTCCTGTGCGGGACATTTTGGTCTTGGCGTCGCCCTTGCACTGACGGTACAGTTTGGGTTCGGTGGTGACACCGGGGACACAGCTGGCAGAGAAGAAATTGGCCACGGCTGTGGGTGAGAAGGAAGAAAGAGTTGGTTAAAAATTCACTTTGAGGAGGGCTGGGAAGGGAGGGGATCCCCAAGAAATGTCAGTGCCCTGCTCTGGACCCGCACAGAAGATTGGGGAAGATCCCTGTCACCATCCCTGGCTGCAGTCCCCCCGCCCGTGTCACCGTGTCCCCTCACCCTGCTCGATGGAGCCCGAGTCTTTGCCGTCCCACTCGATGTCCCCGCGGTGCGTCAGGATCCCGATGGGGATGACCCAGCCAGCCGACCTGCCCAGGCCCGTGTGGCACGAGGTCTTGCCCCGCAGCTCGTCTATGGAGAATCCTGTGCCCTTCTTCGCCACGGCCACGGCGTAGTAGCTGGTGGTGGAGCCTGCGGGGCAGGACAAAGGAACGAAGCAATGGGAAAAGAGGACTCAGGAACATCTCACATCCTGATAAAGCCCCAGTATCACGGAGCAAAGTGCTGCACTCCCAAACAATCAGCGATCTGGTTGAACATTTGTGGTTTTCTCATTTTCTTAAGGGTTACGCTGCCAATTTTGAACCAATGCTGCATTTACAACTTACAGGAAGTGACCTGAAAACACTGTCATGCTCAGGGTGCCATCCTTTCGGAAGGAACTTCAGCAAATCTTTTTGCAAATGTCCATTGACAAATCTCTTCTCAAATGCCATTGCCCACTGACACCTTGTGAGACTGAAACTCCATATTTAGTCTTTAGAATTTTACCCAGCCTGTCACTGGATACAACGACTGAGTTTTGGGGGTGGCAGAGACCTCAGTCTTCCATTTAATATTATTTTCTTAGCCACCATGGTGGGAATGACTCTGCCCTGTGGCTTTGATCCTGAATGTTGTGTACAAACAGGCTGAACTCCGGGAAAGAGGGCAAAAGAGATCGGGAGCTTTGGATGTGGAGGGGAAACAGCATCGGTTTGGCTCTCAGGAGAAAGATGGGAGAGATGGAGGATGGCACAGTGAGTGAGCGGGGATGGAGCCGCGGATCTAACTCCGACCTGAAGGGATTGATGCAGAGCCCTTTTCTTTTTTCCTGGGGATCACCTGCATTTCTCGCCTCAGTGATCACAACTGGGTGTCCCTCCCAACCACCAGGAATGCTGTTGCCTCTCCAATCATTTTTTTGTGCCTTGATGGCTGCATAGGAAGTCACCCAGCTCATCTGAGCCTCCCAGCTCCGTGTTTTACCCCGAGTTCAAGGCCACTGAAAGCAGAAGGTCTCTGGCACCAGCAGGGTTTTTAGGCCACGCTTGAGGAGGATCATGATTTCTGCTCAGGGGATCAGAGACTTTTGCTTCAGCAAACAACAAAAACTGGGGCACTGGACCCTGTGACGATTCACATTTTGCTGAACTGCCCCCCTCTGGGAGCTGGAAACCAGGGGCAATATCGTGGATCCTCAACTAAAATATGTGAGAACTCTGCGTGGAAAGGACGGCCTTTGCACCCTCAGTTTTTTACCACCCCCTGGCTTCAAAACACTGCACGGAAATGTGGAAATGTACCTTCACTGTGCTCGTAGACCTCAGCAGCGATGGGCTTCAGCTTGTAGGGAGCAAGGCCTGCCTCGAAAATCTGCCCTCCGTCCAAGCTGATGGCGTCTGCCTCGTTATTCTGAACAACAAAGAGATGTCATCAATGAACAAAGAGCGGGAAAAGCGCTTCCCAGGGGCTCTCCTGGATCCTTGTGGATGGCAGGGGGATCACAGTGACTGGAAGGAAACTCCAGCTCCCGGTGTAACAGGCTGCTGGAACATCCCAGCTGCCCACTCACCGAAATGGCCTTGATGCAGTCGAGGTACGATGCCTTCTGCAGGCAGCTGAAAGCGAAGTTCTCCTGTTGCATGTGGTCCCGCAGGCTGTTGCATTTCTTCTCTTCTGCTGAGGATATTGTGCACCACCTGATGCTTGGCTTTTGGGGAGCAGCAGAACACAGAGCTGTGGGAAGAAGCAGAAATAAATTATCTCAGCGAGGTGGAAAGGCTGTGATTGGAGAGAAACAGCATCTGTGAGCACAAGGTTCCCCGTGGTCATGGCTTTGACTGCAGGATCTCCCCAGCCATGCAGGAAAGTCCTTTCTTTCTCTTTCTCTCTTTCTTTCTTTCTTTTTCTTTCTTTCTTCCTTCCTTCCTTTCTTCCTTCCTTCCTTTCTTCCTTCCTTCCTTTCTTCCTTCCTTCCTTTCTTCCTTCCTTCCTTTCTTCCTTCCTTCCTTTCTTCCTTCCTTCCTTTCTTCCTTCCTTCCTTTCTTCCTTCCTTCCTTTCTTCCTTCCTTCCTTTCTTCCTTCCTTCCTTTCTTCCTTCCTTCCTTTCTTCCTTCCTTCCTTTCTTCCTTCCTTCCTTTCTTCCTTCCTTCCTTTCTTCCTTCCTTTCTTCCTTCGTTCTGATACATGCACCATCAGGAACATCTGGGATGATCATTCCTGTCCCTATCACAATTCAAGCAGCCTGGACTCACAGCAACATCCCCGGGATTAGAACAAATCCACGCACTTCAGCAGAAATCAAGCTCAAGCCTTTGCAAACACAGAGAGAAAAGTTGGAGCACTGAAGCGGTGCCTGTGCCAATAACCCCGGAGCGGGGGCAGCTCTGACCTGGCCAGGCCGTGTGCACTGCCACTGTCACTGTCACCTCCCTGGCAGCTGAATGATCGGAAAATTGAACTGTCCCTGTGTCCCACTGCACCCCAGGAGAGAGGCCACAGCACCACCGCTGTCATTCCGTGAGTCCCCCGGCCAGGAATGGCTGCTCTGGGGGACCAGAGCAAAGCAAAGGCCTCGGGTGGATGCAGATTCTTGCTTCCTCCAGAAACCTGAAGCCCAGAAACACTGGAAGGTTGCAGTTCAAGGATGGGACCAACCTGTGCTGACACTTCAGCTTCACTCTGCCCCTTCCGTGCAGACCAAGGGGCCACTGGCACCACTCTCTCCCTCCAGACCCGTGATGGCACATTTCACCCAAACACCACCAGATTAACCTTTCCATTTCCTCTTTCATCTCAGGAACGGCCTCTCTTTACTTGATTTTTGAGCCTCCCAGTGGAGGTGCTGAATTTGGCCACAGGGAGAATCCTTAGCCTCAATTCCTGTGGCCATCACCTTTTCTTTTTTTTCATACGTTTTTCAAGTTCCTCATACATTTTTCAAGTCTTGGCTGCACAAAGCCATGGTCACCTTAACCAAATGTTGGCAGCCATCCTGCCTGGGGCAGCGTCAGGGACTCCTGAGGGAGTCAGCCCAGCTGCACTGGTGGCACTGGGAAGGCGATGGGAGCCCGAGTGCCACAGTCACAGACCTTTTGGGTGACCTCTCGTCTCCTTCTGTGCAGGGGAGGAAGAGGAAGAACCGTTAGAAAAAGATCTTTGCATGCTAATATTGAGCAGAGGTGCTGAAGGACTTCCTGATGCCAGAGGCACAGGCTACCCGAGGACAGGAATCACCAGCACAGTTTAGGGGGGATCAGAAAAACCTGCTGCTCCTTTTCCCTGTCCAGGCACCATTCCCCAGGCCAGGTGCAAACAGAGTCTCCTTGCCATGGCTACTTGCCCAAGCTGTGAGCAGAAAAAGAGGAAAGAATCATTCCAAGCAGAGCCACCCGTGCAGCAGCACAAATTTGGCACAGAACACCCAGGAGCCCGAGCAAAGTGCAGCTGCAGCAGCGGGACAGAGCAGCGCAGGAGCAGAGGGGGAAGCACACCGAGCTTTTCGTTATTTAAGGTTTTTTTATTGTCACTGCCCTCGGGTTTAACCAAACACATATCCAAGCTTGGCACGCATATCTTGCAATAATTTCTGCCCCTGGCCGAGCCCGTGCTCCTCTCCCAGCACAGCAGCTGGCCGGAGGATGGTTTTCCCTTCACCCCATCGCAGCAGGAGCGCGGAGCCTGTCCCCAGCATCCCGAGCGGAGCATCCCTGCTCCCCGCAGGGTGGGCATGGGCAGCGCGGGGAGCTGCAGCCCTCCCTGCGCCCCACGGGCTGCCCAAAGCTGCACAGGAGCACCCAAAGCTGCACAGGAGCACCCAAAGCTGCCACAGGAGCACCCAAAGCTGCCACAGGAGCACCCAAAGCTGCCATCCTCCTCGACACATCCACAAAGCTTTGTGTCCCGGCTTTTCCAGAGGCTCTGGCACCGCTGCGGCTCTGGACAGCCGTGCCTGCGGGAAGCCGGGGGTCCTCGGAGGTTTTTATTTCCTCTCCCCCAGCCTGCTCTGGGCAGACACTTACCCGCTATCCCGAGGGACAGCACAGCGACGAGGGCGGCTTTCATGTTGAGCAGGGGGTCGGTGCCGGGGAGGGGGTGCAGCAGCCTTGGTCACAGACTGTCCCCTCCGAGTCTGTGATGGCTCTGGAGCCGCTTTCTGCCCCTTTTATAGAGGAACAGCCTTGGCTGTGTTTGCAGAAGCAATGACCTAACGCTGTTTGTCCTTCCTTATTTCTCAATAGCTCCTAAATCGCCCCCCTCCCTGCACCGGCCCGTTTTTAGGAAGCCTTTCACTTTGGCACTGAACCCTTCCGCAGGCGGGAGGCAGAGCAGGGCAAAGCGCTTCGGCTTTACAAGGGGCTTCAGATGGAAAATTCCCAAGTTGGGGCATTAGAATTCTCCTGCGGGCTGAGACGCCGCAGGAGGGGTTATTTTCTTTGTGCTGCCCACCCCCTGCCTTGCCCAGAATTAATCTCAGCAAGTCCCTGCTGGATCCAGAGCTGAGTTTTGTGCCTCTGCCAGTAACCGCTGCTGAGGTGCCCATCGCCCCTTGGCTCGCAGCTCCGAGTGCTTGCCCGCTCCCTTGCGCGCTCCTGGCAATGGCAGGGGGCTTGAAAGGCTGTAAATTATTCGTAAATAATCTGGCAAAAAAAAAAAAAATCCAGCAGCAGTGACCAGACAGCTCGATAAGTGCCCTGCAGACAGAGGGGAGCATCACGCTGCACTGTTGGTAAATTTGGGGGATAAACCTGGGAAGAAATGCTGAGATTCGCAGTCAGCCTCCTCCCACTTCCTCTGCAAACCTTCTCCATCCGATTGTGTCACTCCCGGCCTGTCCCCCCAGTGGGACACGGCTTGGTTTATGTAGGGCAGCCTTTGTGATGCTGTCCCGGCCCTCGTGTCCCCATCCTCGCTGCCAGGTGCAGGAGCAGCTCCAGCCTTTGGCACATCCACAAACTGAGAATTTCCAGCCCTTGAGCCCTAACAGCACCCCCAGACCACTTCCAGGGCTGGTCCACTCACCGTGGCCACCCAAGAGAAGCTCCAATTTTGCTGTTGGAAGCCCAGGCGGGAGGCCCAGCTCCCAGATAGGCTTTCCAGAGCATGAGGCTCCCTTGGAGGGAGGATCTCCTGGATCCTCTCCCGTAGCCTTCACTCCCTGCACAGATGGAGGTTGGCTGGAAGCACCTGGGCTGGCTCTTGTCCCTTCTCCCAGCAGGCTCAGGACAAAGTGACCTGCAGGTGGTGCCCAGAGTGGCTCCAGTACAGGTGGGAGCCCGGTGCCAGGTCAAGGATTTGGCTCTGCAGAGTGACCCAGGGAAGGTGGAGGCCCTCAGGCAATGACCACCTGCACTATGGTGGGGAGCCAGCCCCGCCTGTGACTGAGCACGAGGCACTCCTGGCCACGCTGGTCACTTCAGCATCACCTGCAGCACCTCCTTCGGCACAGCTGGTTCCAATTCTCAGCCCTTCATCCCCTGCTTTCCCAGAAGAGCAGAATTTCCTGTGCCCACAGTGTCTCCAAACACACTGCAGCTGGAGGGGGCCTGACTTCCTCCCACCTCAAGCCTCTCCTTTTGAAAGATCTCCCATCCATGTTTACTCCAGCGAGCTGTGGCCTTCCAAAGTCTTCCTCCAGCAGGACAGGCAGGTGCCACTGAAATCCATCCCAAACTTCCTGTGGATCTCACTGATCCCTGCCTCACTCAGGGCAGCCTTACAACACCCACATCCATGGGATGAAGAAGCACAAGGAGATTGTCCCACGTGGTGCCTTTTATTGATTTGTTCCCAAATGCCTCTTCCAACAGACGTTTGATAAATTTAGTTGCTGCTAAAACATCAAAGACACCTGAGCACACAAATACCGGTGAAAATGCTTGGACGTATTGACCCCACAAGCAGTTACAGCGCTACCCAGAGATGAGAAAGGTTCTTTTACATGACAGATGAAGGGGAAAGATGCAGAAGAGAGCTTGGAAAACATAAAGGATCCACAAAGAAACCCAGAAGACAAGTTGCTGGAAGAGCCCAAATTATCTTTGCCTTCTGCACATGATTCCCAGGCCTTTTTCCACGGATCACTTACTGCTCCTCTCTCCCCTCTCACGCTGAGCTTGCAGCCCAACGCCTTCTCTCTGCCGAGGGGGTGGCTGGGATGTGCTGATGGGGTGGGTGGCTTTCACTTCACCTCTCTTCCCCTTGCTCTCCCAGATAGCATGAGGGCAAACTGAGGGGCGAATGAAGAGATTTGGATTGTAATACCTGCTGAACTCCAGCAGCTTCCTGCTTTTCCAGGTGTCCAGCCCGTAGCCATCGGGAACCGCATGCAGAGCTGCTTCCACACCTCATTTGCTGCTAGAAAATCCCACTTTTCTCCAGGATGGGTTCCGCTCTCCTCCTGGTGTGCATCCCTCTCATGGATGCCCAGCTTTGCTTCCAGTGGCAAATCCTGTGGAGAAGAAACTCTTCCAACACGCAGCTTTCCTTGGAGGGACGCCGTGGCAGAAGCACAGCAGCCCAGGGCTGTGTCCTCCAGGCCACCTGGGCTGAGGGCTCAGGCCTTGATCTCCAAAGGACCCAACAGGTCTCCAAGGTGGTTCTTTCTGAGGAGCACAGCCCACCACGGGAAGCCTTGGAAGGAAAAGTGTCCTGGGTGGCCTCCAGCTGCAAAATGCCACTCTTTTTGGGATCCGGGAGGGATGAGCTGCGTGGTGGAGTCAAATTCCTCCGCATCAGACAGCTGCTTCACCAAATTTTGTGCTAGAAAACACACGTTTAGTCACCCACATTTATTGGGTCCTGTCTCTCACTAAATACACGCACAGGTTCTGGTGAGACCCGTACCCGGGTGCGTGTTTGGTCCCATCCCAAATTCCCATTTCTGGCTGACCAAGCTGAGATTGAACAGCAAAAGCCAATTTTTAGCTGGAAATTCTTGCTGCCTTTCAAGGCAAGAGCTCCATGCTCCAGCTCAGGTGAGCAGGAGCAGCGTTGCCAGAAAGGACGGAGCTGAGTCAGTGCCCCTCGGACTTTGTCCCGGTGATCCAGAAACATCAACCCCTCTGCAGTGCACATCTCTGTGGAACGGCCGGGATGATTGTCACACATCCCAAGCCCGTTGAGTTGCAACACCGCACATCCCGGCCGTTGTGTTTTCCAAAAGAGGATGCTGCTAAAAATTACACGAACGATGAAGAAATACAAATTAACGCACCCTCTGCCCGAGCACGGGTCACTGGTGATGCACAAACACAGCTGAACCCCGGGGGAAGAACAATGCCAAGTGACACAGAAGGTACAATAATGCTGTTTATTTCCACATCTCCCTCATTACTGCAAGGCCGTGTGTGTGTGTGCGCTGCGGTTTGTGGCTGAGATGAGGCTGCGCTGGAGTTTTGGTGGTGTCCTAAGGAAAGGAGCTTTGTAAGGTCAGAGCTGGCATGGCTGCGTGGGAGAGGACTTGGCTTTCCCACAGAGCTGGCTGCTGCCCACGGCACAGCTCAGCGCTGAACGGGGCTGGAGCCGAGCCCTGGCCTGTGGAAAACATCTAAAAATGAGGGAAATAGGAAAAGCGGTGATCAGGGCACCACACCATCACGGGTATCTCACCCAGCTCTGTGCGGGAGTTATTTCCACGGAGGTGCAGCAGTGGAAGCCTTTGGAGCTAATGCTGGTGTTCCCAGGGGTCAGCAGGCTGGCAGTTGTGGTGAAAACCCAGCTCACTTTGAGTGATTGAGGAGAAAACGCCCTGAAAATGGAAGAAAAAACCAAAGGGGAATCAACTGAACCTCGAGGTGGGGTGAGCTGAGTGAAGAGGGCAATACACACCCACTAGGATTCTGGGCTTCCCTGCAGAGTTGTTTTCCTCTAGAAATAGGAATTTCCAGTTTGTGATTTGGAGAGGGCTGGAGCCTGCCCATGACAAGGACGGCAGAACCACCAACCACAACAGCTGGGCTCGAGTCCTTGTCCTGTCCCGGCCCCGCAGGTGAGGGCAGGAAGAGCAGCCTGAGGGGAACCCATTTTCCCAGATCCTCTCCTGTCAACAGCCAGCGTGGGGCAGGAGCTGGGACTGGCACTCAAGCCGGAAAGGTGCCCATCTCAGGAGATGGGAGATGGTGATGCCGGGTCGTGAACGGATGGGGAGCATCCCTGTGGAGGAGGATTTGGGGAACTGGAGGGTGATAAATTGGGCATGAGCTGGCACTGTGCAATTGCAGCCAAGTGTCTGCTGGGCCACATCCAAAGCAGTGTGGGCAGGAGGAGAAAAGAGAAGAGAAAAGAATAGAAAAGAGGAGAGGAGAGGGAGAGGGGAAGAAGAAGGCGATGGGGAGGGCTTA
>VYZT01023565.1:82750-106393 GCA_013400735.1 Pomatostomus ruficeps | reverse complement strand
TGAGTCTGTGAACACATATTGAGAAGTCATCAGGTAAATTCAAACAGCAATATACATGGAGCACATCCATTTTTAACCACTTCAGGTTAAAAATATTTTAGAAGATAGGCTTTTATGTAAGTAAAGCAAAAATTTATTTAATTTTCCTGCCAACTACTTTCCTTACACATTGTCTTCCAAAGAGTTCTGCATGACAGCTTACATAACTCTGATGCATCTGATAATTAAGACTGATTTCAGAAATTTCCTGCTCTCATATTTAGACTTACAGTTCTTACTCAGTCCTAAATTGATTTATTTTAAGGCATCATGAGCTAAAGGCAAGACAAGATGCAAAAAGAAAGGCATCATTCTCAAGGTCATTAGAACTTGGTGAAATGAAAACATTTCAGATGTTTTCACCTTCACAGAATCATTCTTGAATGGTTAAGGTTGGAAGAGGACCCTGAAGATCATCTAGTTCCACCCCACTGCCATGGGCAGCGACACCTTCCACTAGACCAGGCTGCTCAGAGCTGCATCCAATCTGGCCTTGAACACCTTCAGGGATGGTACATCCACAACTTCCCTAGCCAACTTGTTCCACCTTGGCTTATAGCAAGATCTTATTACACACAGCCATCATAGAAAAAACTATTGAGATTATTACACCTTATAATAACAATTTAGAAACTTTTAACACAAAACTTAAAAATCCAGTAGTTCACTGGTCCAAACATGACACTGATTTTAGGAGAACACTGCTCCCAGGCTTCTCACTCAAAAGATATAATTTCTTCGTAATTCTACTTAGAGCAATAAATGTATTTGGTAATTATAGCATAAAGCCAAAGATGAGATCACACAGGCAAACTGAAGAAATACTTTAATCTCATGTAACTTCACAACATACATCAAAAAGTCAGTGTATATAAGCTTACTCAGTAGTTTACGCTGCTACTCTCTTATTTAAATCCGATGTAGTTCAAGAGTATTCAATTTGTCATCTGTGGACCAATCTTAGCCTTGTACTGAGGGGCCTTTTTTCCCCAGGGTTGCTCATGAGCAAGAGAATCAAAGAAAGACAGAGAGACCATTCTCAGCTTCTAGGTTGAGAATCAGGCATCACTTACAACTCCAGGCTGACCTGTGGGGCTGTCCTGTGCAGGGCCAGGAGCTGGACTCAATGGTCCTTGTGGATCCCTTTCAACTCAGGATACTTTACGATTCTCAGAATACATGCAGAAGAGCTACAGCTCATTTCTCTAAACTGAGAAACCTCTGTGAGAAGAAGGCAACCGGAGGTACAGTCTGTGATAGAACTCAGGCTCCGGAACACTGTTAAGATCCAAGCAAGGGAAATGATACACAAGAATGGTACATTTGCAGTACACCACTTACATAACAACACCTGCACATAGAGAGTGTCTGCATTATATAGATTTTCAGCTGGCATGCCCCTGTAAGGGGGCATGACATACACCCTGACAAAACACTGACAAAGGCTGTGGTACACTCAAACCGAAAAGGTGGATGCGCACTGTATGGTTCATCACTGTGCTCTTGCTCACTAGTACTTGAGAAAACAACACAAAGAAAAGAGCAGGTCTGTAAAAGCAAAAGAAAAAAACCCCGTAGCTAATACTGGTGAAGGAAACAAACTCTAAACACAAAACTAAGGAAATAGATCTTGACGTTTTAAAGATGGCTCAGGTAAAATTTCCTGTATCGACATCTCAAGGATTTTACATATTAATGCAAAATAGTACCTTAAAATGCAGATCTTTAAAAAGAATCCACTATGCAATTCAAGGCTAACAAATATGAACAGTTTGAAGAAGAAAAATGTCATTATCCAAGTCAAGGCTCCAATATTTGGCAAGATCTCAGCTGAATGCCATCCTAAACAACCTACTCATAAATTAAAAGTAAAAACAACTCTCTGACTTAACTTACAGTCAAAGAATCCTGAATCAGTGAATGTAACAAAGGACTGAATGTGTAATTTTTCCTTCAAGATCCTAGTTTGTGAGACTACATTTACAGAGTGATGCAAGCACCTTTCCAAAAAGTTAGAGAAAACCTACCACCACATAGAAGCAGATAGAAGATTTGATCCCAATCCTCTTCATACATGCAAGTACTGTCCCTATAAGGCAGAGCTAATATTTTTCCCTACGATCCTAAGTAGTGATATTTTCAGCCATCATTTTATTTCTGTAATAAACTTCATTCACTGAAATGAATATAGTGGTCCATATGACACAAAAAGCACAAGTAAGAATTTCATGGATTGACGTGAATTCTGTCTCTCATTCTATTCTATCATTGTTGGGCAAGTGCATGTGTATCAGAACGTTTAAGTATATACACAGTAGAGATTTATCATTTAGTTATGGGTAACAAATGGCAAATCAACATAATACTCAGATCACCATGTATTAAGACTACTGATGTATTTGTTTCCAGGTGAATAATTTCTTTTGAAACCCATTCTTCCCATTCTTAAAGACAGAAATTGTTTTCAGCAACTAAAGGGAGCAGTAAGCTGCAAAGAGTTGCTACATTCTGTAAAGGGGGGGGGTGGGAAATCACTAATCCTTGATTTTAGAAGTGAGACACAGTGATTGACATGGTTTTGATGAAAACTTTGAGCATGAATGACAAGCCTAAAGAAAGAGCATGGTATTAGAGAAAAAGCAATCTGTTTCAAGACAGTTATCTGATCTAGCTACTTTTCTGCCTATTCTGCTCCCGTGCCAGGGCAAGATTCTCTCATCTCCAAGACTGCTGCTCTTTCTCATAAGCTTTTAGTGCATCCTGTGATACAGTAGGCTCACTCACAAGCACATGATTGCTCTCCTGACTCGTTCCAGGCAACAGGCACAGGCAACAGGTTATTTGAAAACAACTTGGACAACAGCACGACTTCAGCACACACCTTCTCAGAGTCCCAGTATGGTGCTATTACTATGCTGCACCTCAGTTCCCTCTAGCCCCAAAACACAGCAAAGACCAGATAATATTATAGAGCAGCTGACAAAATGATTACCATCTGCTTTCTGAAAATAAAGAAGTCAAAATCCTAAAGAATACAGACAGCAGGATCCTCATGTTGGTCAATAACAATACATTAAGCAGAGTAATGGGTTAACAACAGGGAAAAAAATCTCTAGGTGTAGAACAGGAAAACAAGAGAACCTGTAGGACTGGGCAAGCCTTGAGTCACAGAATAAGCAGCAAAACTATGGATCTCCAAACCCCAAAACCAAGCAGGTGGACAGCTCAATGAACCTGTGCACAGCCTGAGTACAGCTGTGTTATGTGACTACACTCCAGGGGTATCAACCACATGCTCCAAAGCTGTTGCATCATGGAAACAAGGCAAGGTCACAGAGATTTTCCTAAAATGCTGTCTAGAACTGCAAGATGCCCCTCACTTGGAAAGCCTTCCTACCTCTACTCATGCTACTAGCTGTGACAATTTGACCAGGAGACACGAAACTAAAAAGCTTGTAATGAACAAAGAAACTTGATGTCTTAAGATTGTTTTTGTACTTAATAAGACAGACCCCAAGGAAATTAGGAGCGAGGATTGGATTTTCCAATGCCACTTCCAGCTCAGTTTATATTATATACCTACTGACCCTGAAAATGTACAGAAACCCCATGTAAATGCTGGGATGTTCTGAAGACTGTTGAAAATAAACAAACAAGCAAGCCTAAATATTAAATGAGTTGTAAATAAGAGCAAAATCACAGTACAATCCCATTAACTGCTGTAAAATCAGCAACTGTGGTATCATTTAAACATTTAGCAAATTGATTAATCACTCACACTTAGAACATTTTCCTGATTCATTCTATTGTCCTTTGATCACAAGAAGAGAATGAACTTTCAAGAATGGGATAACAGATTTGAACATATGCCATATGCTTAACCCAGCTATTCATCCAATTTTGTTTAACTCTTGCTATTTATACACTAAATGGAAAATCAACTTTTGATCTCCCACAGCTTGGTACCTACCATATGGACATACTCTACATTTAAGAAAAAAAACAAACCAGCGCCTGTTAACTAAACTCAAAAGGCTCCATAGTAGCATTTGCTAGACAAGAGTCCACATAACAGACAAACCATGTTGAATTTCACAGTAGCTAATTCCAACATCTTGCCTGCTAATGAACAGTAATAATTTCATGGAAGGCAGAAATCATGTTTATTATATGGTTTGAACAAATTGCATCAGGGTGGAAAAAAAAAAATCTTAAGGGCAACAACTGCCTCCGGTCCTTTACAATGAAAGACATAAAATACTGGGAATGATGTGGTAGTGAACAGGCAGAACCATTGGTAGTGCTGCTATCAGGCTCAGCACAGAAGCGTTTTAGAAACACCTTGAAGGAAGCCTAATACCACTTTCTTACGTTATCAACGTGCCAACAGCACTAAGTACATAATATAATAATATTTATTATAATTATCTGGAAAATCCATTTATATCTTAAACTCCCCACCATTTATTTCAGTTTTTAAACAAGGTTCATCTGATTATTTTCCTGAAATTTACTGGAGAAAATTGAAAAAAAAAAAAAGGGTTTTAAAGATACAGGCCTCCCTACACAAAGCCTGTAAGAATAATAAGAATTGAACTACAGCAGCAACCTGTCCCAGAAAAAAAAAAAAAGCAGGCTAATCTATGTAGACATATCTATGTCTAAGCTTTGTATTTGATTAATTTGCTAATACAGTTAATATAAATTCAGCAGAGACTCAAAGCAGGCAACTACTTGTCTTCCTACCCTTAAACTACTTATTTATTAGGAAGGAACTAACTTTTTTTTTTAAGCAAGCCAGTATTAGCAGCTTCACTTCCAGTCAAAGGGACTGCAGTCCCCATGCAAAACAGGTTGAAGCATACAACAAGGTTTAAAAAAAACATCACGGGAACTTGATGATGTACTGTATAAATACAGCATGTGCTGACAATTTATATTTGTTTCAAATTATTAGATAGGACTTTCTACTGCAAAATTCAATGGAAAACCTGTCAGAAGATATCACAGCAGGCACTGCAAAACAATAAAGTATCAAAACATACTCGTGGATAGAAATACATCTAATTGAGAATAACATACTTTCACATTAATTGCTCTAGAATAAAATTCACTTTCTTCTGAAATAACAACTTTACCCAGAAACGACTTTTCCCTTTGTAGCATTTATTGCCTGTAATACCCACGTGAAACTACGTAAGTTCTAATCACACACCAGCACCTTACTATGTTTATTGATCAAGCAACACTCAGAAAAAAAGAGTAATAAAAGAGTAATCCACTTACATTTATTAGAAAAAAAATCTGCAATTTTTTTTGGGATGCTTACTGTAAAGGTTAAAAACCAGGGACAAATACCACCTGCGGACAAGGTCACTGTAAACCAAATGTAGACATTTGACACTGGCAGGGGAAGATGAGAAACCTCACACTGCTAAGTATGTATCAACTCCCTTTCCAGAAGTAAATGGCTCCAGCCTACAGTACTGTCCATCCACACCTGCATCAGTATTAAATACTTCACCACACAATTTGTTGCTTTTATTTCAAAGCATCTTAAGTCTTCTTAGCTCTTAATTTTAGTAAGTATCAGTAAAAGTCAGCATATTGAAGAACCTACCTCAATACTTTTTCTTGTACACTCAATAGTAACTAGAGAAGGTCCCTGTATTCCTGAAATGTTTTCAGCACCAGCTGATGACAAGGTTTATGGAGCATTAAAGGCATCCTGTGTTAACATTACTAATCCTGACTCTTCTTCCAATCCACTTAAATCTCTACCCTTCCAAATTGGTACAAAACTGCACCACAAAAAGAAAAGAAGTTGCCTTTTGGCACACTATGTCAGGTGGCTCTTGAGGCACTAAGTTCCGCTTTATAGTACTTGTTTCCTATCCTACAGTCAGCAGTTATTTAAACACCAACTCAGACTCTATTATTTTTTTAACATATCATAATATTGTGCCTCACTCTGTAAACCACTTCATTTTTTTATAATCAACATTTCTCAGACTTCCCTATTTGTTTTAACATAAAGTCTGCAGGAAAAAAGTGAAGTAAAAATTTCTTAAGCTTAAATAACTTTCTAAAATATTTAACTCCGTTTCAGCCAATTTGTAAATAAAGAAGAAACTAGCTAAGACATTAAGAACAAAAGGCTTTTAAACAGATGTGTTTTTATCAAAGTTATTTTATACTTTATAACCTTTTCTCAATGTTTCAAAGTTCTCTATTTTTTTAATTCTGCAATACTCATCACAATATTTCTTGCCTGCAGTGAAAAGCAAACTAGTTAATTTTTAACTTCCTGGATGATTTTTTCCATTTAAATATAAAGCACTCAAAGCAATTATGATTATGACCCTCCATCTGTCAGAAAAGCAACACCAGAAAAATGCCTATTTACTCAGTAACAGGTACTGAAAATTCTTTTCCAGGTTTAGGAACCTATGATTTGGTAACTTTACATAAATCACCACTGTAGAACTTAGGCACTTCAATGGATAGATAACTACTTTCATTGCTTATCATCATACTCTTAAGCCAGTCATTGTAAACCAGCCAAAGGTCAAGATTTTGAAGAACTTGCAGGTACTCTTTAAACCTTACACTACATAAAAACACTGCATTAATAACTACTTACTTTGTTACCTCACTATTTGTCAACTACTTAACATGAAATTCTCAAAATGCCAAAAAAATGGAATATTTGTATCAAAGAAAAGAGGCAAATGAAACTGTTGAAATGCAAGCACTGTCATGTCAGAGGTAAGTTTTGCATTAACTGCAAGTGCCACACAGAAACCAGTAACAGAAGTTCTGCTTTTTCATGGAGTGTGCAAATGCTTTGACACAGCCCAGTAAAAGCTGGTCTACTGAACCAGGATGTACTGAACTGGTACTCTGAGAAGTCCATGGAAGCATAGTACCTGGATTAAACTGAGACAGACATCAGGCACAACCAACAGTCCTGACAGAAATGCCAGATTCAAGCGGAATATTGTGAGGTAAAAGCAGTAGCCTGGAGAACAAAGAGTGAAACTAAACTGTATTTCTGACTGCAGTCAAAAATACTGTAATAGGAATTACACATACAACAGAATGAAAGAAATAGTAACACGCAGAAAATCCAAAACCAGAGATTAACAAACGCCTAAACTGTTGAGTACAGAAACAGTACTGATCATGTAGAGCTCACTAAGCAAGCTGTATGCCAAGCAGAAATGATGACCATGTAATGTCTCTGACTACAGAAAGGTCCTGAGATAAACAAAAAACACAAAAAAACCCCCACTAACATCAAAAGTACATCTTGTAGGGCACAGGGCAGACTCTTCCATTGGGTCACACTTTTGTCTTTTTTTGTTATCAATTCTACACACACAAACAGTAATCTTATCCTAAATTGTACCTCTCATCAAAACTTTGTAACAGTTCTTTACACGACTGCTAACTTCTATTAACCCATGCAAAATATAAACTCACAATACTATTTTAAGATGTAAATTACTAGCTACATTTGAATTGCTGATGATCCAGTCTTTGACTAGTCTTAAAAATGACATCCATCTTTTCAATACTTTAAACCTTATTTTCTTACCTCACAGCAGCCATTAGATTATCTCAGAAAGCCTATTACATCATGACTAAGGTCTAGGTGAACACCAATATTATAACACCAGGGTTTTAACTAATGCTTTTTGTGTTTTATTTGTCATCATTTGTTCCTGTGCCTGCCCCTCTGTGTTGAGACCTTAACTTCCTATAAGGTTACTAACACTGAAATACACTACAGGAACCAAAGACTGCTGAACCAAAGTCTGAACTTTTGTTAGTTTGCCATGATCCACAAACAAGAACAGCAGGAACTTGTACTGAGAATGTGCCTAACCAACTGAGGTAGCTCGCTACATTAAACCCTCTCCCCCAGATATAACGTCCTTCAAATACCAGAAAGCCTCTGACAGACAAAAGGAGCTTTCGGTTATTTAGAACAAATAACATGGTATTTTTGAAGTGGGCATACTCGTGTCTCCTGCATTTTGTAATATTGCATTGTTTTGTTTTGGGGGTGGGGAAGGGGGCAGAGCATGCTTTCTGAAAAGTAACTTCAAGAAACAATCTATTTCCAAAACCTGCAACATTTAGAAAATATACAATAAAAACATTCTTTAAAGAAACTCAGGGTACCTAGGAGAGAGGGGGACATTAAGCTACTTTGTCTAACAATGCTGAATAGAACAGCCTGCAGGCGTCTTCCTGCTGTGACCTTCTATTATTAACAAGCACATTGCTTCAGCAATAAACACACTGGAGCCTCACAGCCCAGAGATGCACCAGCAACCAAGAGTGTCATTTTATTGGGAAAAATAACAGGAAAGGAAAAGCCAGGAACGTTAACATGGAACAGAGATGAATGTATTATTCTCCCTCTAAATGATACACAATTTGGAAATAATGACTAAAACCAAAGTTTTTGGAGCCTACTGCTCACATGAAAATCTAACACCTAGGATAACCATATTTTTCTCCAAAAACACAACTTCTCAGTGCAGAATCACAAGTACTGTAGAGTTCAAAAATAATCATGCAACAGAATCATGCTTCCCATTACCCAATCTCAACTGTTTCTCAATTCTGAGATGTTAAAAAAACCCCACATGTCAAGGATTACAAAAACAGTATTACTAAGTGATTCAGGTAGAGAAAAATAAAATCTATACAGTCTATAAAAAGTTGTTTCCTTCTCCTTTGCAGATCAGAAGTATTCCAATTAATAACATAAATGCATTAAATGTAAAAAGTTTACAGAGTTTATAGCTGTAATTTCTCACAAAGTACTATCTTGAAGCTAGTTATATGGCAACATCCCTTTAATCATCAGCTATCCCTTTAAATACATACTTTGCCTACTTGCTAATTAATATATGGCCTTTGCCCTGTCTTTCCCCAACCATTCATCCTTTCTCACAAAGAAGAAAAAATAGTATGCCACACAACAATAAAATTATAAAACTATTGTGATGCTATATCCCTACTATTTTAATTTCAACAAATACTACCTGAAATACTTGGCTTTTGCTTTTTTTTTTTTTTTTGTCAGACATCATAAATTAAAACTTTGCTTGTTTCCATGAATAATTAAATTTTCAGAAAGTGCAGGTAATTAAGACTACCAAAAATTAGAATTGAGTAAGAAGTCAGCAATTATAGTCTGCATGTATTTTACCAGATCTGCAAGGGACTCTAATTAAACACATATTAATTGCCCTAATCTTCTTAGGCAAGTAATAAATTGGAAGAGCTGATTAATGCACTGGATTTAGTTCAGCTTGTTAAATCTGACAACCTGGCAAAGGCAGACTATCTTGAAAAGCTCTTTTAGCTAAGTAATTGGAATTTTACTCTCAGTAATTTAACATTCCATAATAGGAGCTATTTACTATATTGACTCTTCATCAGTGTTTTTTTTAAATACATACTAGTTATATTGAAACAGTACCATTATGCTGCTCATGAAGATTATGAAAAATGATGAACTTTGACCTTTATTGTCCATCAAAAGACACTTTCACTCTGAACACAAATTAGTGTATTTCCTTGTAGGCAATAAATCCGAATTAATTTTAATTCTAGAAGCTGCTAATAACATTTTAGAAAGTCCATATGGACACATTAAGCCCTCTATACAATTCATAAACCCAGCAACTAAACCAGTTTTCAATATTAAATAACTGTTGATGACTGCTAGAATACAATGAAACACCAGTATCCAAAGTGCTTCAACCTCTCCTCTTCTTTTTACCTATTTATGCAAACACTTCTGCACATACACTTAGTGGTACTTAGTCACCTGACAAGGGAGAGTAACATTTTTGTGGCAGCCATAAACCAGTATCAGACATTAAAAAAACAAACAGAGAAGTTTAGAAACCTGCAGGTAGAGATTTTAGAGGTCTGATATCTCTCCAACAAAGTTGCTTACTCCTAGCTTATAAAATGGAAAAATGCATCAAGTTTCACTTAAAAATAAGCAGATGTAGATAAACAAAAGAAAAAAGTGTCCCTTGTTAAGGAAAAAAGTAGCAAGTAAAGAAAAGGGAATCAGAAATTTTTGTACTTGAAAAATGTTTTTAAGTATTCCATGAAAGTTGAAACAGCTTTTCTTATGTCCTAGAAAATGTGGAAGCATATAAAGCCTTTCACATGAAAAAGCTTAGAAAGTAATTTGTTCCAAATCAAGTTCAGTCAGAAAAAAAATCCTAAATATAAAAATATCTTGCTGCCTTCAAATTTTTATTCTGTATTCCTCATAGCTGACTTTGCATACTTCTCCTCTAGAACCTATAACTTTCCAAGATCAGCATTTAAAATTTGTTACTCTTCTGTTAGCAAAATCTGGTGTTCAGACACCTTGAAAATCAGTCACAGTGAACCTGAAACCTATCCTTTGTTCCCTAAGTGTAGTATCAACTAAGGAGTCAGCCAGACTTCAGTTTTGCGCAGCAACATGATTTTCACAACTGAGCCTTAACACTTGTAATAAACAAAATACCAAAAAGTTGATCAGATAATACTAGAGGACTGATAAGCCATGGAAGGAGACATGAAGATACCTCAAAGAAGTGTCAAACTCAGATGTCTCAAATATTTCCTACCCATTCTTCGTGAGGAAGTGCAATTTACTGCTTATCACTGAGGCCCCTAGCACAGGAGAAATTCTTTACCGTGAGGGTGGTGAGGCACTGGAACAGGTTGTCCAGAGAAGCTGTGGATGCTCCATTCTTGGAAGTGTTCAAGGCCAGGTTGGATGGAGCTTTGAGGAACCTAGTCTAGTGGAAGGTGTCCTTGCCCAAGGCAGGGGGTTGGAACTAGATGATCTTAAGGTCCCTTCCAACCCAGACCATTCCATGATTGGATAAACAGGTGGCACTCAATTTCAACTCTCATCCTCAGTAGTCTTCATGAAGGAAATAGTACTTTACCATCATGACACCGAGTTTAAGTAAGTGGTATATTCTTCTTCCATTGGTTGTGTATTACTTGCAACAAAAGGTTTGAGGCTTGTGCCTGAGGCTCCCATGTACTACTATAAGAAGTCATCAGTAGAAAACCAATTCCAACTACTTTCTAGTTGATGGCATTGACCATTTAAAGATGTGTTAGACTTAGCTGCACAGAGGTTATAAGAAGGAATTCCATATCTGAACTTGAGGTCTCTTAATAAAGAGACCTTCAAGGCATATAAAAATACACATTATGAGAAAAGCTCTCAAATTTCAGGATTTGAGTAACTGAAAGCAAAAGAGAACTAGAATTCTAAAAAGTCTCAACTTCCTAGCACAGTGTCAGTTCAGCACTGCTGAACATAAACTTAAGTTTGAAATATGACAAATATTCAGTTTGTGATTTTCCTGTGCTCCATTTCACTGCTTGAGAAGACATACCACAGCTTTATCAGTGGCAGAATACAATTTGTCATAAATTAGTACTGAACCAGGAAAGTCACTGAATATTATTAAGTGAGAAAATGAAGTGGACAGTAAGAGCTGAAAAATCCTTGGTGAAAAAGAACTATTCAGATGAAAGGATGTGCTTCATCTGTCAGGAGCAAAAAGTCAGTGATTACAACTTCTGGTCCAGAAAATGCTGGGTTCTATCTCGCTTGAAAGAAAGAAACAGTAACTGGAAAAGCAGAATTCTGACAGAAGTTCCTATCTTTTTTGTATGATTTGTTTGCATTTTTGTAACATATTACCTAAGAAAAATTAAATTCCAAATTAAATTTTGAAAATAATAAGAAAGTATTTTAGATAGAGCAATGAGTTAAATATGCAGATTCTGGAAAGTACACAGAACAGAGAGCATGAAGTCATTTAGACCAAAGCATCTATTAATGTTTAGACTCAGTTCAACAGACTACAATATCTCCTGGTAAACTGAAATCAACTAAAAGCTAGAACCTGCATTTTGTAAAGCAAATCAAAGACAGTAGAAACCTTGTTTTCTCCCCTACAGACTTTTTAACAAAAACCCCATAACCCAAAACCATTGGGTTTTGTGATAAAAATAAGTCTACATTTATCTTCTCGGCACTCTTCTACCATCTTTCTCCATATTTATGCAGGCAGTACAAAACTTAATTTCAGCATTTCCTGTCAACATTAAAACCTAAAATCCTGACAAGCACATGACAAAGTCTTGTGGTTGAAGATGCTATGCATTTAAATTTTCATGATATCACACTTTCCAAATGTTACCAGCATACAAATCAAACGTATGTTCTTATTGTTGCCAAAGAGCTTTCTAGAAAAAAGAAGACACCTACAAGACTTCCAGTTTGCATTGACTTATCTCTCATTTTCTGCATATATCTGAACTTTGCTCTTTTGGCCCTTGAAATTGAAATCTAGGGAAAAATGTTGTTGAAGAGATTTTCATAAAATTCTTTAATGTTTCCCAAGTAATATTTGCAAGCTGCAGAGACTGATATGAACTACCATTCCCCTCTCAACAACTTCTTCAGGATATCTCTGCACTCTAAATAGACACATACCATATACTAAAAGTAAGTTGTTTTGAAACACATGCTTCTGTTATTACCTAAATGTTTCAGGTCTTATTGTTACCATAAAAGTAGCAAGCAAAGACTTCTGAGTATTTCACCTTAGTTATACTCGTCCTTAGAAAAGGTGAATATTGTAAGACTTAATTCCATTTTTCTCCCCATACATCATATTAGAACACCTATCACTTCAAAAGTTAGAATTATTACATTATTTTTTAAAAATTGACACATCTCTTCTGAATTTTAGTAACTTCATTCATTCTTCTTTTTAAGACATGTTTTAAATCCTTGTGTTTTGCGTAACTACTGAATCACAAGATGATATTCAAGCAAAATGCTCAATTCCATGCCAATACATAATCATCTTTAGCTTGAGCACAATTAATGAAGTACTTAAAGGTAAACAGGAGTAATATTTCATAGATCTCACAAAACATGAGTACAGACCATAATTTCCCCTCCTTCAGGTTCACGCATATAGATAAGTAGTGTCAGACACAGGGAAATACAACAACAATCCTGTAATATCCAATAAAAATCCCAAATCCTGGGCTGCATCAAAAGGCGTGTGGCCAGCAGGTCAGAGGAGGTCATTCTCCCCTCTACTCTGCTCTTGTGAGACCCCACCTGAACTGGTGAGCACAGTTCTGGTGCCTCCAACATAAGAAGGACACAGAAATGTTGGGGCAAGTTCAGAGGAGGGCCACAAAGTTGATATAAAGGACTGGAGCACCTCTCTCACAAGACAGGCAGAGAAAGTTGGGGCTGTTCAGCTTGGAGAAGGTTGCACAAAGGCCTCATTGCAACCTTTTGGTAGAGGTTGAAGAGGCCTACAGGGAAGCCAGAGACGGACCCTTCATCACAAACTGTAGCAATAGGACAAGGAGCAATGGGTACAAATTGAGAGAGGTTAGCTATTAGGGAGGAATTCTTTAGTATGAGGGTAGTTAGACACTGGAACAGGTTGCCCAGGGAGGTTGTGGGTGCCCCAACCCTGGCAGTGTTCTAAGCCAGGTTGGATAAGGCCTTGAAGCAACCTGGTCCAGTGCTGCAATGCCTCCGGTGGGGGCACCGGGCGACCGCTCGCAGTTCCAGGGGCTGGCCGGGCTGCTTCGGAGGTGCGGGAGGGCTGGCAAAGATCCAGCAGGGGTTCACCTAGTCCACTGATGATACAGGCCTGCCGAGGAAGGAGAGACAAGCAGAGGGGCTTTCCCAGATGGTTTAATCTGGCACCAGCACTGGCACTGCATGTTACAGTTACACATATACCAACACGAGGGGGCGGGGGAGGGCACAAACATCCTATGAGGTAGGAGTGAGGGGTTTGAATTTGGCGGGCTTTGTATAGGATTGAAATACAGAGCCCTCCAGGGGAGGGGGAAACCAGATACCCGGGGCAGGGGTAGGGGACAGCCATGCCTGGCCATGAGGAAAACAGAAATCTGGCTAACAGCACACCGCAACAGTCTAGTGGGCTGGGACTAGATGATCCTTAAGGTCCATTCCAAACCCCTTAACATTCTAAGATAATAAGACATACAGCCAAGAACTGGAGGGACTGTGGGATGAAGGAACTAGCAAAGTCTAGCCTTGGGTTTTTTCTAAAAGAAACTTGCAAATCTACAGCACAAGTGACAGAGGTTCAACTAACATATTAAAAAATCCAACATCTTTCTACTGGAATATTTAATATACAATTTCACTTGTGTTCTGCCCTTTTCTAAATAATTGTTTTAAACACTCCTCTGAGATATCTCAAGCAGCAACATGACTGGTCTCCTCCTGCATGGCACAGTTCCTCACATCTGCAAAGTCCAGACCTCTAACAGGGTACTACTAAACTGTGTGTAAAATAATCACCTTCAGATGGTTTGATGGCAAGTTAATTTTTGCTATGACAGACTAATCTTTGAAGGAGTTTGTTGGGGTTTTTTTTTGAATAGTGATTCACCTTAGTTCATCACTTAATTTCTATTCTTTAAGTGCACATGTGCATCATCTCCAGTGTGCATATATATACACAGACATCTTCCAGTATTCAAGACTCAATAGTTAGAAATCTTGACACAGTCCAACAGACAGAAATTTTAAGAGACATAACCCATTTGACACATTGTACAAAGATATCAGAGACCACTACAAACGTCATTAATTCCTACTCCAACTGCAAGATGTTCTCAACACAGAACTGCAGATACTTACTTCCAAAAATACATTGAAACAAATTCTCTACCCAAAGAATTAATGTGGCAGATGCCAAGTAATTTCTTTAAATGCACTACTGCAAGGCAGCTTTCTACAATTATGAGAAGGATTATAAGAGAACCTAAAGGAAATGGACAAAATTAGTTATCTTGTAACAAGCCAAAGAAAACTTGTTTAGCAAATGACCCGCAAATTAGTATTTCTTGTAGGCTATGGCCTGACTACTTTGAAATACTGTAAAATGAAAATAATTAATTGCTTGCAGCTCCATAATTTCAACAAGGAAATACTAGAAAGTCAGTATACAAACCGAGTCGAAGTTTTACTTTGTATCACAATCATATGTTTACACTGTTTGGATCCAACAGGCCATTGTAAACTTACTTTTGTATTACATTCTGTAAGCTGAGCATCATACCCAATTCACTTTTCATCTTCTCTCTGTTGACACGGCACTCAGCCAAATAGCGGAGAGCCTGAAAGAAAGAACCACAGCAGATCAGCAATACATCCAGTATGTCATCATTCATTTCTTAGTGCACACCTGCAAAACAGTCAAAGAGCCAGGTCTAGTATGAAGAGAAAGAATTACCACCTACTATGAACATCAGAAAATTATTTTATTCTTATAAATACACAGAAAGCACAGAATATCTAGTCTATGAGAAAAGGCTGAGAGAGCGGGTTTGCTTATACCTAAGCCTAAGGGATGATCTAACAGCTGTCTACGGCTATGCAAGAAGCCTTTACAAGGATAGTCGAGCCCAACTTTCCTCTACAAAAGCACTCAAGGGGGAGCAGCCACAAATTGTAGCTTGGGAAGTTCAAATCAGATATTACAAAAAGCTTTTTTCCTCTGCAGGTAGTACAACACTGGAACAGATGAGCTAGTGGAACTGCAGAATGAACGAGACAAAGCTACAACTGACCTGACTGAGTGCTGGTGACAGTCCCAATTCAAACAGGAAACTGAAGTGAATGACTTCCAGAAGTCCCTTCCAATAAACATTTATGTGACCTGAGATCTAAAGCAATTTTTTACATGATGCTTCCAGTATAATTTCCACCAATTCTGTGGGCTCCCCCAGTACTAGAAGCCTCACCATCACCAAGTTCCTACTGTCCACAGAAGGAGGTCTAGTACACTTGAACACTAACTGCAATTTCATCATTTCATGCAGAAATAAGAATACAAGCAGCAGCAAGCTTCTTAGCTTACTGTGACCTAAACTGGGAATTTCCACTTATTTGTTGCCTAGGGTTTTGTTTACTTGACTTTCAAGGTAGAATTTTTGAACAATTTTACACGGCTGACCCCAGTCAGTAAGTGTATATTCATATGACCCTCCTAACATAGTGCTCTTCCAATTAAAATGACAGTCCTTCTTTTCATGAGACACTTCTCTATTGTCTGTGCTGAGAAAGTTTTCTTAGAAGGAGCCTCCAAAGGTGTTTTACAGACATAGGTACAAGAACTGCACTTGAAAAATCCTGCAAGACACAAATACAATTATTTATAAAATGGGGTTTGTGACACAAGGTTCAGAACTGCACCAATTCTTTATATATAGTCATGTAGCAGCCACACTGCTCAGTAACTGCTTTAAAAATAACATGCTCCTTAATCCCTTCAGAAACAGAGGGCTGATCATGGGGGTTTGTTTTCTCCAAGTCATCTTCAGCACATATAAGGTAAAATTCACAAGACCATTTTAGTGCCTTTTAAGAAACTCTGGCTGCTGTCTGGCATGATAAGAACTTTCAATGTGATTTTTGTTATTTCCTGATGTGGACCAGTATCAATAGTTGCAGCTTATAAATGTTGTATATCCACTTATCATCTTACTTTTCAGCTATGGGCTGAATGATAGCTGAATGATAGCTCTCATCTAACTTGCATGCTATGAAATTATTGGTGCAACAAGGTTCTCATTTTTACTACTCTCTGTTCTGGCAATTTAGTAAGGGTACAATTCAGCTGGACAAAGACAAACCTATTCTGTTAACAGCTAATTTTTTGAGTCAAAACTCAGGCAGTCTCCTTTTCATCTGTTACATACTCTTACCACACAAACGCCACTTCCACTGAAATAAGACCAAAGTCATGAGACCAATATAATTGACCCAACTTTGCCACACTGGGAAGTCCCCATTCCTCCTGCCTCCCATGGGAGACACAAAGGTCTGATCCTTCAAAGAAGTGATATCATTTACATTTATTAAATCCCGTACACTGAAAGCATGAGGAAGGTTATTGTTAGGAACTTTGGCTCAGCTTCTGTTCAGCTAAACACTTAGCTATGTTAGCTTTAAGGGTCACAAGTAAGCTCATCATAATCAATAGGACTACCTGCATAATTTAATATAAAATACACTGCTGCCAATCTTAATAAAAAGACATCTTTGATGTTTTTATGTGACATTTTAAAGTAGTTCCTTAACTTCAGGGTCCTTTTTTATAAAATTTTAGTCTAGATTTAAGAAGGGAAAAAAATAGTATAGCCTGCGTTACTTCTGATTTTTTGAATTTAAATCATTCAAAACCTTTAGCGTTTGAAGCATATCATAAAGAATTCCTGAAATCAAGACTACAGAAAACTAGAAATATATAGAAAATATATATCACTTCTTCATCAGATAGAAAATTTGATTGAGCTGAAACTGCACATGGGGAGAAAAAACACCCTCCCTGAAAAGTTCTACAACACATCACAAAAGTTAAATATGGAACTATTACAATTCATACAGATCATTACAATTTCAGGAACAGGAATCACTGAGTAGTATGAGAAGAAATTTTAAGTCAGTGCTGCACATCCCTTTATTAGGTACACACTTAATGAAGATCTTTACATTTAATGATTCCCATTCAAATTGAAGCACTTTTTGACCAACAGGATGACTACAAAAACAAAAAGATATTTTAGAATGGAAAAATATAAAACATGAAGTCTAAAAAGTTGTCAGCAAAGATATTTAAACCTTCAGAACCTAAGCAGTTCAAGATCTCATGAACACAAGGAGTCTGATTAGCAGACCAGAACAAGTTTTCACAGTAAACTGATCCATTTCTCATTGCAGCCAGGTCCTGGTCTCCTCTAAATCCTGACTCGTAATCCACTCTAACTGGAGGTTATCACTACATGGAACAACCCATCTGCCTCCCATCCTCACCCAAGGAGATTTCCTTCCAACACAACTTGAGTACTATTGGGGCTGTGGAACCACACCGCAAACTGGATTAGTCCTCATCACTCCTGACAAAGCCAGTTCTTTTATGTAGAACTAATTTTTGTAACGTGACCAGAGACTGATTTCTGCATCTCATGCAGGCAGTGAGAATACACCGCCTAACATAAGAAAGGAAGGAAGAAAAAAGACAGTGGGACATCTGAACAAGATCTTCTTTTAAGATCACAGCCTAAGGAAACTACACTGGGAAGAAAACCAATGCAAGACATTCCCAAGAACAGTAAACTCAACTCTTAAGTTCTCCTACTGAAGAAAATTATAGTCCATCAAATGCTATGGCAAGGCTAACCTAAAAAACAATTAGCAGGACACAGGTTTCCTGGATTATGGGACCTCCCTCCCCAAACCCAGATGAAATCAGAGTCACTAAAGTAATTTCAAAAAGTCCATTAATACCCACTATGAAAGCAACACAAATGAAAAATAAAGAATTATGGTACAGATAGGTCTCACTGATGTAAAGAATTATCTACACTTGCATATAAAAGCCAGACCTCTTTGTTCTTTCACATTTTTTACAATTCAATAATGACATAATTGAAAAAAAAAAAAAAGCACCAGATAAATTCCAGTAACTTAAAATCTCAGAAGTCGAATTCAACTCTTGAAATTACTAAATTCTGACTTCCATTTCTCCCACTTCTAAGCAGGAAATAAATTTTTAAGCTAATATTATAATTCAGGATAAGAAATCAGGACTTCAGCATTTATGATTTACAATGAGAAGAAATGGGCAAAAGCTGAAACAAGTTGTATTAGATATTGATAGATTTGGGGTTGGTTGGTTCTTTTGTTTGTTTTTAATACCATGAGGCTGGTCAAATGCTGGAACAGGATGCCAGAAAGTTTATGGTATCTTCATCCTTCAAGGTGTTCAAGAGCAAGTGGACACAACCATGAGCTGTGCTCTGAGTGCACCTAATTTGGGCATGGGATTGGGCTACATCACCTCAGGAAGCTGTTTCTAACCTAAGTTATCCCATGATTGCATTTTGATTTTTATAACATGAATATCGCATCACTGTCCATATTTACCAAGCTCTGTGACTTGATCTTAAGAAAGAGGTTTAAGGGTCCTTACCTCCCTCCACACAAAAAGTGAAACAGATGTATTAGGGGAAAAATGCAAAGTAAATTACTATCTTTAAAATGTCCCCTGGAACAATATGTCATTTTTGAAACATATGGTTTTTAAAAAAGCACATGTAACAAATATCAACATAACATAAAACCAGGCATTATTTTTCACATTTTTCTTGTTTAAACAAATTGTTTTAAACAGCTTTGTTTGTAAACTGCTTGTTTAAACAACTTGTTTAACAAAGTTTAAAAATGCCCTACCGACACAGAAATTTATCGCCAGAATACTTACTAGTAAAGCTGAATGAACAACTGGAGGGTTGGGATGGTCCAAAAACAGAATCAGACCTGGCAGGCATCCTTGATCCTGAACAATGGCCCGTCTGTTCAATGGATCAGCTGCTAGATCTCGGAGTTGGTTAACTACAGATAGTGCATCAGGCTCCTCACTCATAGCAGAATTCATCTTTTCTGCACCATTCATACAAAATACCTGCTGAAAAAAAATTTATTACTGCTACCACAACATTTATCATTAATTAAAACACAGACAAGAAAAATGACAAAGGTATTGATTTGTTCTAAACAAAAAGGTATAAAAACCCCAAGGACTAGAATTCATGGAAGGTGGATGGAATTGATAAGGATGTGGGAAATCTAAACTTCCTATGCAAAGAACAGGTATATTTGGTTAATAGGATTTTTATTTGTTTCCTTTATGTCATTTCACACCAGTCAGTCTTTATGGGGGTATTGTGTGTTGGTTTATTTTCCTTCCAGTAGTGACAAATGTTTTCAATAAATCCAGTTTTCTCACAAGGCACTCTAGAAGTCTATAAATATCCCTCTCTGTAAACATGTAAAATCAAAGTATTTTCAGAGTAGCTTCGGCAATCAAAAAATTTTACAGAAGAATGAACCACAAAAGTCAACAAAATATTAACAGTGCATCAAGAACGGTAAACATTAAGCTTTATTCTTCATCTATGTATCAAATAACTAGTATAATGCCATACACTCAAAGGCAGAAAGGGCTTTAGAGGCTGAGTTTGAGTTGCTTTTTGTCCTTTTCACTAGTATCCCTCACAAAAAGAGAGCAAGCAGGTCACGCCTTGCTCCAGTCGAAGTCCAAGCCACCAGATCAATTTCAAAGGAGACACGTGTTAGCTTGAGAGTATCAGATTCCAGAGTTGTTTAATAATAACTACTTCATGGGCAACAAAAGCACAGGCTTACTCAGAGAAAATGCTAAAATCTCGGCGCAAAAAAAATAGTTTGTGCCTCTGAAACTACTAAATGCTAACTGTAGTCCTGGTTGTTGCCAGTACCAACCCAGCTAAGTAATTTACGGCACAAAAGTGGGAGTGAATACATATTGTTAGTTTGTTAAATCACTCATTTTCCCCCAAATAAAAACCTAATAAAATTTTTAAGTGGTCACATTCTTTTAACATCACTTGCCAACATTACATAGTTTTTCCTCCCTGAAGGTCGGCCTCTGAGGAACATAAATTTATTGCACTCATCAAAAACAAAGAACCATAAACATACATTTGGATGATGATAATTTCTGACATTTCCACATAGAAAAATTGCTGTTAACCTCTAAGTCAACGCTTCTTACTTCAGGAAAGAGAGTGCTAGAGTGAAAAGTACATGCCAATGATTAGTCTCCAGACTACTTGACTATCAGAAATCAAAAAGATATCAACTGGGAGATATAGCAGCTCAACTAACACAAGTTTGTGTTTCTAAAGCAAAAAACTCTAAATTTAAAAAAAAAAAATAAAACAACCAAAAACAAACCTTAGCAAACAAAACCACTACAAACCCAAAGCAACTCTGTTGAGCATTATTAACTATTTTCCATAGTACACAAAAGAACTTATTCAAAACTTAAAAATCAAGTCAGCTGCAGAGCTAATGCTAATCAAAGTCTCTGACTTCCAGGTCTGTGCCCCAAGCACCAGATCATTCCTACAACTCTTTCCATCCTGATCACCTCTTGCCTTTTTCCTTCCAATCCTCTGAAAAAAAAAACAAAACACAAAACCAAGTTTTACCCCCTCTTATTCCACTAGGCCACACTCATTTGAAGGGAGCTAAAAGAATGATGGAAAGGGACATTCTACAAAGGAATATAGTGATAGCACAAGAGGTAATGGCTTTAACCTGAAAGGCGGTAGGTTTGGATTAGATATTGGAAGAAAGTGCTATAAGGGTGGTGAGGCACTGGAACAGGTTGCCCAGGGAAGCTGTGAATGCCCCATCCCTGGGAGTGTTCAAGGCCAGGTTGGATGGAGCTCTGAGCAACCCGGTCCAGTGGAAAGTGACCCTCCCCAGAGTAGGGACTGGAGCTAGATGATCTTTAAGGACCCTTCCAACCCGAAGCATTACGTGATTCTGTGCTATCCCCAGACCCTTCTCCATCTCTCCTAAGCCTCAACTCCGGGGACACCTGAAATCCTCACCCTTCTGCACGACCTGCAACAACCAAGTCCATCAGAACTCCCGCCCCCGCCCCGTTCCCGAAGTTTTTTTAATTAAAAACATTAGGCGGTCTTAAAAAGTTATAGTAAGTTATCTAGAATTCAGGAGTCTGGCTGAGCAGCGAGCCAGGTGCCTGTTCCTGTCTCCTCTTCGTAGCTTTGAGATCAAAGCCTAACCCAGGCACCGCAGCTCTATCTCTCTGCCGCTCTCCCCCTCGTCGGCGTGGCCCTGGAGAGGAACCTCCATACCCCGCTGCCAGCCCTCCCGAGGCGGCCGAGGCCTCAGCCCCGCTGGGACCAGGCCCCGGGACTCAGCTCCCAGGCCCCGCGGTCGGGGGAGACTCAGCCCCGCAGCCACCGGGCAACACGAGCTCCGGGATGTATTTGGAAAGCAGGGGGGATCTCGGCCGCACACGCCGCCTGCTCACGGCCCTTCCCGGTGCGGCCTATTCCCCTCCCCGGCAGGGCCGTACCGTCGCAGAAGCAGTCCCTGGGCGGGCTAGCAGCTCAGCCCCGCGCCCCCATGTCCCGCGGGGCGGCGCGGCCTGCGGACAGCAGCGGGAGGAGCACGGGAAGAGGGCCCGGGAGGAGAGGCGGGATGAGCACCGGGACTAGAGCGGCCGCACCACCCACCGCAGCCCGCTCTGACCCGGCACCGCGCAACACCGCGCAGCGCGATTGGCCCGCAGCGAGCTCGGCTCTCCGCCCATCGCGGCGTGCTTTGTTCCTGGAAGAGGCGCGATGCAGGCCGGGAGATGTAGTCCGAGGGCTGTAGTCCAGAAACACACCCTCCCCGCTCAGTTCCATTTCTTTTGGATTTTTTTTTCTCCAAAGACGGTTACCGCCAAAAGTTGAATTCACTGCTCAAATAAAGTGTAGCGTGTAGTGTAAAACCATATAGTGTGAACTACACCTGATGCTGCATGGCCGGAGAGTGCCCATCCCTCGGTTTGGAACCCGAAGTGGGTATTCCCTACCCCATGAGACACCGACAATTAAATTCGGTTTAATATAGAATCAAGGCATCGTTAAGACCGAAAAAAACCTCCAACGGCACCAGGTTCAACGTCTTGATCCTTTAGGAAGGTTTGGGTCCCCATCCCCTCCAAGTCGCAAAGGTTTTCCGTTTCCTCGTTCCTCCACGTCACCCTTCGCACCTTATTTTAAAACGCTTGAGTGAAGTTTTTAGTAAAGTTTCTAAAGCTGAAAACACTCGCTAAGTAATCCTTAAATCAATCCGGCACGAAGAAACTCTCCCTGAGTTCCCTTCTATCCCGCAGCCCCCTCTGCGCTCTCTACCCCACAGCGATCCCGTCTTCCCGCCCGGTTCCCACAGCAGTTTTAATGGGACACAGCCGACGCCACCCAAGGAGCCACGGGCGGTGCCGCAGCCGACAGCCGCAGCCCAGCGAGCCGCAGGCCGCCAGCAGCCACCGCTGGGGCTGCGGAGGAGCCCAGGCACAGCCCCCCAGCCACCACCCGAGCGCTGCTCCAGGCGGACACGGCAGCGCTGGCTCGGCGGTGACAAGGGACGGCCGCTGCCGTTCCCCAGAATCCCTCAGAATCACGGAATCAGTGAGGCTGGAAAATACCTCTGAGATCACCAAGTTCAACCTGTGACCGAACACCACCTTGTCAACCAGACCACGGCAATGCTTGCCACATCCAGTCTTTCCTAAACACCTCGAGGGATGGTGACTCCACCACCTCCCTGGCAGACCATTCCAACGTTTAAACACCTTTTTTGTGAACAAATTCCTCCTGATGTCCAACCCGAACATCCCCCGGCACAGCTTGAGGCTGTGTCCTTTGTCCTCCTCGCTAGCTGCCGGGAGACGAGACCGACCCCATGCGGCGGCGGGAGCGCGGCCGGGACCGAAACTCCCCATTCCCGGCCGCGCTCCCGGCGTCCCGCTCCCGTTGGAGGGCGCCACTCACGTGACGGCGCGAGGGGGCGGGGCGGGGCGGCTCGGCGCCTGCCGGGTAGCGCCTCGGCCCCGCAGCACGCGC
>VYZT01023565.1:28627-82710 GCA_013400735.1 Pomatostomus ruficeps | reverse complement strand
GCCCGCCGCCGCGCCTGCGATTGGCCGGGGAGGCGCCGAGTCGGCAGCGGATTGGCTGCCAGGGCAGGGTCGCCAGCGGCCGCGCGAGCAGCGGGTGAGGTAGCGCGGCGGCGGCGGGTAAGGCGAGGCGGCGGGGCGGGCTGCGGTTCTCTCCTTCCTCCTGGGCAGCCCCTTCCCCCCTGGGCAGCCCCTCTTGGCCCGGCCGATCCCGAGCGGGGCGCGGTGCGGGAGGGAAGC
This sequence comes from Pomatostomus ruficeps, assembly GCA_013400735.1. Taxonomy (NCBI): domain Eukaryota; kingdom Metazoa; phylum Chordata; class Aves; order Passeriformes; family Timaliidae; genus Pomatostomus; species Pomatostomus ruficeps. The sequence goes on along the minus strand of VYZT01023565.1, from coordinate 82,473 downwards.
TTGTCTGAAAGCAGGTACAGGCCGCTCGGGCCGGCCCCGCTCTCCCCGGGCAGGGCCGTGGCCTTTCTCGGGCCTGTCCCGGGCAGGGCGGATGCCGGGCAGGAGCCTGGAAGCGCCTTGGGGTGCTTGAGCCGAAGCTTTTGTTCCTGCAGGGGAACTGCTGTAATGGGAGGGTGACAGGTCACGGGAAGTAGTGTAAATGAAAGATCATCTGGAGATAATATATAGGAGTTTGAGAGGAGTTTTTTAAGGAGGCTTTAAAATACAGAGTTTGCCTATGAGAGGAAAAATGAGCCTTAAGGGGTACGGTGCTTTTATTTCTCTTTTCTGTAAACTTACGCTGCTTGCCTTGTGCACCTTTAGTGATACTTCTGCCGTGCTCAGGTTCTTTTGTAGTGATCATTAATAAATAACTTGCTAGGTGCGTGTTTTCATTTTGTTTAACGAGCTGTTGAAATTCCAGATATTGAGGGTGAGTAGAGTTTGAATGCTGAAATCAATCGTAGTGCATTGATCTCCGCCTGACAGCATCAGCATTACTTCATTAATATTAATCTGCTGTCCTCAGAGTGCTCTGCAGCTCTTGTGAAGGCAAGATTTACAAAGATTAAATGAATAGGATCCCCACTGATCCCCAGTGACTTTTACCTAGGAGATAAAAATGAAGCAGCTGGGTTATCTGCACATCAGCTGTAAAAGTTCTGGTTAGTTGTTACTGAATCAAACTAATGTGCTTCGTAGGGGTCTCTAGTTAAAATATTGTTGCTGTGTGTAGGAACTCGACATTGTTACACAGAGAGATATCTAGGGGGAAAAATGGATATTTTAAATGCTTTTTTAGACAAATACACCCGTTTGTTAATAAGTCTTACCTGCTGTTGTCTCTCAAAGCTGTAGCAGAAAGACTGGCATTCACAGCAGCTGGTGGGGGGGAGATCTGTCTGTCTGGCAGGGAAGTGTAGGTGCCTGGCTGTATCATATAATACCTTGTGGTTTATAGGTGTTGAAGGGTTTCACTTACCTCTCAGTGGTATCATAGTTTAGGTATAATCATTGCTGAGCAAAGGCTTTTGATTAAACTAGTGCTGAAACATGGATTTTTATTTTTTTTTTCTCTGACCTTAGTTGGCGAGATAGGATAACATGAATGAAATCTGATGAACAGGGTTTCGCAGGTTCAGGTAAATATGATGGGGCTATATTTTTAAGAAAGTTTTAGCAACTTCTTGTGCAAGTATGTGTGTTTTTCAATTCCTGCTTTAAATTTCATACCAGTACCAGCTTAGTTTGTCCCTGTAGTATTCACTGACTTTTATCTCTCTCTTCATATCTTTCCAAATAGGTGTTTCTGTAATTACTGGGGTGCTTAATTATTTGTAGCTTCCACACCAAAAAAGAAACCTCTGTTTCTGGCTATGTGACCTCTGCCAAATGCATACTTACTTTACTTATAGCTGGTCTGTGTCAGTTTGGGACAGAGTCTGGTCCTTCATCAGAAGATTCTTCCTGCCCATTTGACTGTCCTGATAATGGGTCTTTTTTGGCTTTATCTTCCTTTATTACTTTTTTAATAATGTTTCCTTGTGGATGTAATTTTATTAGATGAACTTGGGTCATGTGTCAGTCTAAAAGACTGAGGAGATATGCTTGTCCTAGTTCTTGCTAAAATAAGGAGGAGCCTGGCCTTTTTGTGTTTGATTTTTTTACGTGGTTGGTATTCCTTTGAACCCATGCTTCTTTGACATTTTTTTACTTCTTAATGCTGTACCTTTGCAATTTAGAGACTACGCCTTTCATTTTTTCAGATTTCATGCCTTTGTTTATTCTTTGTTAAGCCTAATCTGCTCCATCAGTTCTCTTTTATGTTTGTGTGAATCTTAAGTGAATGAGAGAAACCTCCTTCAGTAAGAAAAATATGAATATCATGTTTCTTTTAAAGAGCAAGAACTCCTGCTTTGAAAGGGACTTGGATAAATACAATATTGGAAAAAACACATAGAAGAATTTAAATTTGAAAGCCGTTGCATCTGATTTCTCTTTCTTTTAATCTTTCGTGTGTAGGACTCACTAGAAAGCCTGGCAAAGGGCTCCTGTTTGTATTTACTGGATATTATGCCTTATGTGTACAGACTCCAGAGCCTGTATATTTATTTAATGAACTTTTTGTAATTTATAAGTGGTATTATCTCTCAGCTTTGTAGGCTTGATATTTGATATGAGAGTATTGAATGGAGCCTGCAAAAGTGGTTGGGAAAAGCAGGGGCAAATGAGGTCCAAGGGGCTTGGAAATGTAACCTTCTTGTTTCTAAACCAAGGAATTCCTCCATATTTCCATATCAGTAAGAAAGTTCTTCAGCATTGCTGATTTCTGGGTTTCATTGAAATGAACCCATGAAATTCCAATCCCTTCATGCTTTATGCAGTGAAATGTAATTCTTTATGTTACTGCTCTTTGGACATCTTAGTAATCTTGTCTATGACTGCAGCTTATCCTTGTAATAGTTTTGCTGAGGCACAGCAGAAGGACCATTTTTTATGTCAATATTACTGTCACTTGGGGCTCTTCATTGTAGTACTTAAGTTGTGGAAATTTTGGGGGAATTAAACTATTTTTACAGTAGGTAGCACCAAGAAGTCAGAGCATAAATACCACAAAGATCAATATTTTAAAAAAGGTATTACTCTGTTTACAAAACATTTAACTCCTGCTTCTGAAATTGGCATGTATATGAAGCATGAGAGAAGAATTTGCTCATGCTTTCAGTCTTGCTGTCCAGCAGTTTCTTTTGGAATGAACCCTGTCTGTTCTTGCCACATAAAGCAATTGTGAAATAGCTGAGTTTTGTGAAGAAAGGTATAGTGCAACACAGTCTGAAAGAAATAAGTATGAAGTTTGCCTGGAGAGAATTCTGTAAAACTTGAATCATATAAAAATATCAATCTGATATACTTAGAAGCATTTTCCTTTTAGATAACAGATTAGCTGGAGGTTGTTCAAACATGGTGGTTTTCGTCAGTGCCACAAAGTAAGGAAACTAATCCAGGACCTGGGTGGTACTCTGCACTCTTACAGACTGATTCCAGTCACTTTCTTCTGCAGAAGCAGACAGGTCATTGACAAGAGCAAGGTGTTGATGACCCCAGTCTCAGGTACTTTAAGTATTTAGGCTACAGAGAAAACAATGACTTACAAAGTAAATTATATTCATTTTACTGAAGCAGTTGTTGGTTGAATGAATACTCTTTTGCGTTCAGTCATCAAAGTCTTGGAACCTGGAATTATAAACGGTCACCTTAATATTTTAGGGCAGGGTAAGTATTTTGGACTATTCCCAATTCTTTGTGTTGTCATGCTCCTTCTTTTATTCCTGGGTCTTTTGAATCCCACTGAACAAATTTCTGAAATTAATTACCAATGTTTCAGAAATTGCCTTGGCAAGTTTCTGAACTTTGCAAGGTGAAATTCAGTAGATACTGTTGTCCTGGATGCTTGTAACTTTTCAGCATTTCCATAATCCATTCTAACACCTGTCTGTTTTATCTACCATTGTCAGGTGAAAACACGGAATACATACTGACTATCCATACCACTCACTGCTTTCTTTCCTCTCCTGTTACATCGTGGTTGTTTCTCTTGTCTCTTACTGCGAATACGTGTAGGACTTTTTTTATGGCTGTAAGATGGAACCCATTTTGTACCTTGCCTTTTTTAGCTACTACTTCATATTTATACTATTCTGTCATCCTCGTATTATGCTACTTTTTTTCTACATCTGGTCTTGTGCTTTTAATTGGTTGTCTTGTCAGTTTTTGTGTTGTTCTTTTACCTGTTAGCCTTTAAGTTTGTTAAATTCATGGAAACTTTCTAGACCTGCTCAGATTTCCTTGGAGGAGGTTCTAACACTCACTTCTCACTTGTGTTCAAATTGTCTCTATTTCTAAAGACTCAGGCCTCTCAGTTGATCAGAGACAAAATCATACATTTTCTTCTCTGCCTGAAAGAAAACATGACTCTGATTTCTTTTAAACTTGTGAGCTGGCTGAAAGACCAATGTGTCAGGATACAGTCATTCCTTGTCGTCTGTCACTTGTCTTTCTCAGCCAGCCCTGTCCTTGCAGTTGCTCAGCAATACTCTACCTTTTTTCCATTTTGTTTGAATTTGTCTTGATACAGTTTTCACTTTTCTTCCTTTGATTTCCACACTGCTTGTTGAACAAGTCTGGACTTTGGAGTGAGGTGGAGTATATCACATGTAATCACACCTTTGGAACAGGTTTCCCCTTTTAAAGGAGCATTCCTCTCTCTTTTGTGTGACTGCATGTCTACAGTGCTACATGTGATGCCAAATCCAATGTGGGGCACGTAGAAACACCTGTGTTCTTCCTGTTTTAAGAACGCAGCAGGTGCAATGAGATCAAAGATCCATACAGTCCATACAGCAGTGTATGGACTACACTAGTGTATGTGTAAGGGAAGAATAACAGATGCCTAAAGGAATAATAGATCAAGCAGATGGTAATGCTTCCCTAATAGCCTTCTCCAGCATTCCATAAAGAAGTCCATGACTTACTTATTCATTACGAATGACTGTAGCTTGTATTCATGGGTGTTTGGTAGCTAGCGCATTATTCTTCCCTATTGTTTTTCTTATAGCAGTTTCCATTCTAATCTTGTGGTGTAGAGTAATAGTTTCTTCCGAGTTTAATCACAAATGAAAGAAAATCCTGTGATGATGAGAAACTAATATCAACTTTTTTTTAAGCCTGTCTAAAAAAAGATAACTGCAGAATTGTACTGTTTCTGCCAAGTTTCCACAAGAAGTGCATTATTACTAAGGAACTGTAAACTGTTGAAAAAAATAAATTTGTAATGGAAACAATGATGGTTTAACTGTAGGGCTTGTGGGCACTTCCGAACAACACAGCTTTTCCATCTCCTGACTTTAAAACTTCCCGAGTATCCATTCTTTGCTGCTACATTGCTTTAGTCATCCCTGTGAATATAGAGTGGCTTCAGCAACACTGTTGTTCGTACTACAAATGCATTGCTCAGGATGGTTCAGCAGAGTTGAACCGGTTGTTTCCAGCCTGATACACAAAACAAACGTAAACCTAAACCTGTGGCTTCCTTTCCTGGTTTTGCTGGCATACACTTCCCAACGGTGTCCAAGTTATGACTGGTGTTAAAGAAAAACCACACTATTTTCCCTAGAGGAATAATAAACCCATCTTGATTTAAGTGAATGGAAGTGTATGTAAATAGACAAAATTTGAAATCTGTCTAATTTTATAAACTGCTTGAATATTTTCATGTCTTACATCTACAGTATTTCCTGTCATTTTCCTGCAGTAGTCATTTTTCCATGTTTCCTTTCTCTCCTTAGTTGTAGGAAAAAGGAAGGAATAACAAAGCTGTCAGAGAATGTGAATCAAGAGAGGTGATCCACTTTCTGCAGTCTGTTCCTGCATAGAAATGAGTTTTAGATATGAGTATGGCACTTCAATCTTAGTGCTAATCCTCATCTGCAGGCATTCCATAGGGCTTGATGCTCACTTAGAGTTGTTGAACACCATCATCTGTCCAAGCTCAAGTGAGCAGTCATTTCCCCAACTTTTTAATTTTTAACTCTACAACAGCTTGGATTTCTTTCCAGTACGTGAAGGGATCTACAAGAGAGCTGGAGAGGGACTTTTCACAAGGGCATGTAGTGATAGGACAGAGGGCAATGACTTTAAACTGAGAGAGGATAGTTTTGGGTTAGATACGTACCAGCGTGAGGGTGCTGATGCACTGCAACAGGTTGCCCAAAAAAATTGTGGATGCCCCATCCCTGGAAGTTTTCATGGACAGGCTGGATGGGGCCCTGTGCAACCTGATCTAGTGGAAGGTGTCCCTGCACATGGCAGGAGGGTTGGAGGTGGATGATTTTTAATGTCCCTTCCAACTCAAACCATTCTATGATTCTATAAAAATGACACTACTAAAAAGTCTTTGTTACCTGTATTAAGGAAATGCCTTCTGAACGCCTTTGCTTTGCAATATGAGGAATTGGTGTCATCTGTCTTGTATCTAAAGCTTGTTTTTCTAGGAATGGAGCAGTTTACTTCTGTACATGATCCACAACATGCATCTAAAATTCTTATGTGTCTCATTTCAGAACTACTATGGAACCTTGGCAGCCTTGTAGGTTTGGAAGGCTTAAATCCAAGTTCGGAAAGGCCTTTTCCAGTCCAGATGATTTGCTGGCTGAAGCGCTTAATTAGGATGGCTTTTGAACAGATTGGATGGAACATGGAATCAGTAAGTGTTTCAAACTTCTTTTATGTTTTCAGAAAATAAGGTATAGCAAGCACTTCACATATTTTAGTTCGTGCTTATCTAGCAGAACTCTTGAAGTATACTCAATACTGGGATGATTTTGCATTGCTGAAAAGGCATCAAGTTTATGACTTGGACACTGAAATATAGAGTAATAAATGTGTTAAAAGTACTATGCAGTTCCTCTTGGTTCTAATAAACTGTTTACTTTGTAAACACCACTTTTCATTCTGAACTTCCGTGTGTGTTTTGAAGGTGAAGGAGAATTTCATCTTATTTTTAACAGTGAAAAAGAAATTCTTACTTCTTGTTCTTACCTTGGAGATACACAAAGCCCCATGAAATTGGAATGATTATAATTGTGCTATGTTTACCTCTTCTGTGCTATAGTCACCTCTTCTGGAGGTGTTACACTACAAGAGAGCAATCCAGCTGTGTTCTTTACTGGGTAAACAGAGGAATGGGCCTGCATAGCTCTCCTCTGGGAGGAGAGTATACAGTTTTCTCTGAATGCTTAGCAGAGAGAGGCAGAGAGCTGCCACACATCAACTGCTTTGCCACTGGGACCTTTAGGAAGCTATTTGGAGTACAAATGTTGACCTCGGTGTAGTAAACCCTGTAAGTTTTTGAAATATTTTAATATTTTAAGAATGGTAAAATCCTTAACAGCTATGTACAGTATTTAGTCAGTATTATTATGGTAGAACCTTTTATCAGTCTTGGGAGTCTGATTATCAGTCTCTTATGGAGAGCAAATTGTTTATACAGTGTAAAATAAAATTGACAACAAGAATCTTTATTTTAGGATTTTATTTGGAGTTTTGATCTGAGATTCCATGTAACTCTGAAAATTCAAAGTATAAAAATATGTTGCATTATGACACTGTGATAATTCAGCAATTTCAGCCTAAATAGGGAGAGGAACAAGTTTTTAATCTGTTTCTCCCCATTCTCTACTTGTATCAAGCTTGTGATAATGCAGTTACATTTCCAGATGTCAGCTGTTCTGGACAACAGCAAAACACTGATGCAATAGGATTGTATGACTAAGTAGCATTTTGGAGACTTGCTCAGCCAGTGCTTCAAGTCAACAAGAAGTTGTGTGAACTTGGTTAGAGCAGTGTTGAGACCTCAGCTCAGCTGAGCAGGGAACTGACTTTACTTGCATCCCTTGTGGCACAGTTTCCTGAAATAATGTTCTGGCATATCTTGTATTACCAAAACTGAGCCATTTAAAGTTTTGGTGCACCAAGTCACTCTTCTTGAAGAGCCCCAAGGGCATTTGGAAACCAAATATTTTTGAGTATCTGGGTGCTAGTCAGCAACTTGCTTGTGGTCTGAGCAGTATCTAAACAAGTTTTGCTGCTTGTTTAAAATGTATCGCACCTATGTTGGTAATAGAGCATGTCGCCTAGACTGTGCTGCTGTGGAAGTACTTCTGCAACTAATTAAGCCTTCCTTTGACTGGTATTATTTGTTCCAATGCCCCATCACTTTGAGTCTCCTGCCAACAGTACTGCTTTAAACATCAGAATCAGTTGTGAATAATGAGACTGCGTTACTGGGGGTGCTGTTTGTTGGTGGCTTTGTCTTGAAGGCCACTGATCGACCTGCTGTTTGCTCAGACATGTAAACAAACAGTAAGGTGATAGGCACAAACGTGAGGTCTTTGTTGAGGCAACCAAAATGCAGCATCAGTAGACTACTCTACATTGAAAAAATTGTGTTCAACTTAGCAGTGTATTAAGCAAGAGAATGTATTTCTTATAGAATGGAAAAAAATTGAGTGGATTGATGGCAAAGTTGCAGCTCTGATGCAAGGATGTAGCATAGCATATGTGCAGTGCACATTTATTTTGTCAAAAGTTTTACATTCCAGTAAAGCCAGAAGAAGGAAGGATAGAAATTAGAAACAGGCAAAATGTTTGTGTGCGGTTTGTGAGGTAATCTGGGGATCAATACCGTGGAACACAAACTTTCCTTTTTAATAGAACCTTCAACATCTTAGAGTAGTGATCTTTGCTTAGTATATCAAAATATTCAGCTGTGTGTTATGAAACTCCCACAGCACCACTACAGTCATCATACAGGCAGTATTGCCATTGCCATTCCAGAATAGCCTGGATTTTTTCTGTTTTCTTTGTTGGGCAACCTTCTAAAAGGCTGTCAAATTTGCTTGAAGTGATGATCTTTTAAAAACCTGGGTCTGACTAGTAAATTCATATTTACAGCCATAATTAAACACTGGCCAAGTTTCTAAAATTACCATACAGTGTTCTAATTGTTTGCTAACAATTTACCCTGTGTTAGAGTCTTCTCATTATTCTTTTTCTTGTTTGCATTGGTATTTTTGCCTTTGCCTGTGCTGAAATCTTTCCTACTGCTCTCTGGGGCTTTTGCTTCTGTTCTGGCTCATTTTGTAGTATTCTTCTAGGATTAAACTCCCATTTTATTTCATTTCATAAGGCTTTGGTAAACATTAAATACAACAACAACAAAAAGGCAAATTTAGTCCCTGTTGAAACAACATAGAGGAAATCTAAACTGCAGTAGAAATAGTTCTAATGAAATCTGGTGTGTTGAGCTGCTATGTGCAGTTTTCTCTAGGTGAATCTATTTTTTGGGGCAGGGGACAAAGTTTTTTTCTTACAAAAATTTCATCTTTTTTTCTCCTTTCTACTTTTCTTTGCACTTATTACATTTTCATATTTATTGTAGCTGATACGTATTTTTATTAAGAGTGGTAGACACTATTCCTGTTTTAGAAGAGCTCTTAATTAAAAAAGAAAAAAGATATTCTGAGAAATGAAGAATTACGTAACTTTTTGGATTTTTAATTATTGAGTGGCTTTTCTTGAAACCCTGTAAAAAGAGGTGTCTGACTAATTGTAGGTTCTTTATTGTCTTGAAAATTCAAATATTGTGTTTTTGAAGATACTTTCAGGTCTTGAATTCTTCTGCATTGCCTGATTTATTGCTTTGAATTTAGGCTTAATGCAAAGGCTGTCTTGACTTTAAGCAGCCCTAGCTGTATTGTGGTGATGATGTACAATGTATTTGTGCCAGTTTCAGTATAGAATGTAAGGAGTTCACTGAGACGGAATTCCATATATAAACATTATTTTCTACTCTAGTATGAAAGGAATGACTACATTTAGCACAAGCATAATATGGAGGATTATTACAGTATGATCAAAAAATCAGTTCCCTAACAGTTGTCTTCTTAATTCTTCTCATCCAGGTACTTTGGTCAAGCAAGCCTTATGGTTCATCTCGAAGTATTGTAAGAAAAATTGGTACTAACCTCTCCCTTATACAGTGTCCAAGAGTTCACTTTCAGGTGGGTCTTCTCAACAGTTTAGAATCTTTGTTTCACTATATTGATAAAGGGATTTGCTTCATGACTAGCGGGTTTGTAAAAGTAGAATATCATAAAGTAGACATAGGAGAATTAGCCTACTTAAGTTCTTTCTGCTTCCAGTTCAGATTTTTTCCAAATAAGAAAGTTGAAAAAAATTATATTCATAAAAAGAGAAAAATTATTGAAACTTATTTCTATAAACAGTACTTATAAGCTAGGCTTAAGAGGCATGTAAAGATGAACAGTTAAAAATACTTGGGAAAATAAACAACTGTATCAGAAATCAAAAAGTTAGTAACAAGATAACATGCAAACATACCCTGTTTGCTTTTGTTTAAAATACAAGGCTAGCACTGTGTAGGTGAAAGGGTAGGGTAAAGAGCAGGTGTAAAAGCTTAAAGAAGAGAAAATCCATGCTTTCTATAATGAGTCTTTGAGGAACAGATGGGAAAGTGGAAGCTGTTACACATAATCTCTTCAACTCTGGTGTTAGGGGTAGGAGGTGGGTATAGAATTGGAGAAATTTAGTGTTTGAAATTCAGGCTGAGAGAGGAATGTTTCGTGGGCTGAGCAAGGGCGGGGAGCGTAAAGATGAATGGAGGGAATCAGCTGCCACACTAAGATAAAGTAATCGCCACACTGCTAAATTTTTCAATGTGTAAATTAATTTCTTTATCGTAAATGAAATGTATGAACAATATTTAGACTTGAAATTATAGTAGCAAAACCAGATTGTTCAGATTACCATAGAAGCCTTGTTGGTGTGATAGTAAAAGCCATGCTAACGTTTTGCCTCTCTTAAAAAATTATGTTGAGAAACCTGGGGGCAGCCATCTCGCAGTTTTAGTGGCTTGCTGAAAAAAAAAATAAAGGGATGTGGGGTTTTGTGCAGGTGAGGACAACAAACGGCATGCTGGATTTAAACCTTTGAATATGTAATTAGTGGTTTTTTGCCAGCAATAAGGCTCCCTGTGCCTCAAATTTATGAGGTAGTGAAGTCCTCCTATATGCCTAATTTTCTGTACTGTAAAGGCCATACAAGGAAAGATGACACTCATTTGCAGCTAGTTAGCCTAATACTGACTTCTCTTAATACAGTACATAAAAGGAGATATTTCTGGTTTGTGTTCTTGCAGGAAGTGGTAAGATATATCTGGGGAATCTTTTCCTGATTATTTTTAGTCTTTAAGCAAATAAATAAATAGATACATAAATGTGTTTTAGTCTGAATTCTGTTAAAATAAATATAATATTTGCCTTTTATTCCTCTTACAGAGCCATTCATTCAGCTTTGTGTGTACACTGTGTAAACATTCACCTTGTATTAAAAGAAAAGAAAGGATCCTAAAAATAGAATACAGTTGTGAGAGTTGATTAATTAGAAATAGGAATTTCAAAATTTGAGCCTTGAAAAACATTACAATTTATATGGTTTGTGCAGACTCAAAACTATTTTAATATATAAACTGCTGAACATGTTGAGTGTGATGCTAACATCTGTTTTTTGTATCTTTACCTCAGCATTAAGATTCTATAGTGAAGCTCAATACTGATCTCGATGGTTTTCGTGCTGTTGCAACTGGCGTTTTCCTATAGCTCTCTCCCTCTTTCTTTCTTGCCAGCTTTAGCTCTATTATGAAAGGACCATGAACTGAACCTTGCTGTAAGTCACTCTATTTTAAAAAACTGATCAAATCTTACTTGCATCATCTGAGGGTGCATGTATGTAATCAGTGGTTCTAACCCCAGAACAGCAGACTTTCCACAAGTCTTCATTTTCCTTATGATAAATGGATGAGACACATTGAAAGAATATCTCTATTGTGTTCGTACTTACCTTCTAGCAGGCTTTTGTTCAGCTAGTCTGAAAAAAGGAATAGTAGCCAAACATTTTGATATTTGAGGTCTTCTGACTGTTGTGTCTGTCTCTGTGGGTCTTGCTGTAGTCAACATTTAAATTAACTGCTAAATGCTAAAATGCTGCTTATATGTCCAGTAAGAGGTGGCAGAGCTTATGTACCTTATGTACACTATATGGCATTAAAAATTAAAATGGTTCATATAGATCTTTTGTATGTCATATTTTTTTAGATTTATATGTAGTCCTTAGGAGAAAATAAAATTAAATTTACCAGTATAGCCTAGGAGGTGTCAACCAAACCTACAGTAGTGTCTCTCAAGATAGCATCCCTCAGCTACAGCATCTCTGTTTTAGTCCCATGCTTCTCCTGTCTGTCTGATGGATACCTGATAACTCAGTAGAAGTCTCCTTACAAATTGTTGTGCATGTAACAAACATCTGAACTTACAGGGCTAATTAGAAAAATCATAGCAAGGTTGTCTTACTTGCAGTGTTTCCAGATGTTTAATACATAACTGTATCAGTAATTTGAAACAAGAGGTTTTTATTCTGTCCTCAAGTGTATGAAAACGTGTTCTACTTCCCACTTCCTGGAGCAAACAAAAGAGCAGGGATGCTGCCCTGCCTTCCTGCCAGCAGCGTTTCCGTAGTGGTTATCACGTTCGCCTAACACGCCAAAGGTCTCCAGTTCGAAACCGGGCGGAAACACTGGCAAGGCTGATTCTTTGGGAGTTGGGACTCGATGATTCTTTGTGTTCTTCCAGCTCAAGGCATGTGTAGTCTTGGCTTCAGAAATCCATGGTGGGCCTGTAGCCTGCAGGTGTGTCTGTGTGTGCCGCATACACGCACACTAAGATAGAAGCAACTACGCAGTTTCCAGAGAAAGAAAAGCAGGCTGTGGCACTGAATTGTTCAGTTCCTGCTGTCCAGTAGAACTGTGCCTCTGTTTTCAGTACTCTGCTCTCCATTTTAGGTGCTGGCAGAGCAGTTGTTCAGGTTTCCTTCAGCTGGGATTGACTGGAGGAATAGGGTAGTCACAGAGGTGTTTACAGGGACGTGAAGGTTTTGAGAGGTGGATGTTAGCTTTTTACCTTTAAATTAAGCAAAAATCTTGCACTAACTTGAAATTCAAATTCCACTGCTGAGGAAGGCTTTGTTGTTTTTAGGGACAGAGAAAAGAAACATCTGTATATGGGGTAACGAGCAGATTCTGTTTACATATAAATACGAATTAAAATTAAGAAGAAACTTGTATCACAATATAAGAGAAGGCTTACCGCTAAATCTTGGATTAGAAGTTATTTGTCTCATGATGCAGGAATCCTGGCAGTGGTAAATATATTCCTTACTGTTGATTTAGGAAATTATTTTCGATTCAAGTATGTGTAGTGCTTTTATTTAAAAGTGACTTCAATCTTTTAATGGTAATATTACTGCCAGAAAAATCTGTATCACCTGCAAGAAGAAGCTAATGTATTACAGACTTTTAAAATTGCCATTAACATTAATACAAGCACTGTCGTCCTGAAATATTCTATTCATTTTTAAAAAGAAAAGTGCCAAGGAAACCTCAAACAGCAAAAATCCTAGCATGCAATATAGTATTCTCTAGACTGCTTTAAAGAGAGGCAGACTGTAATGGTATTAGGCACAACTGTTAATGTGATAAACATATTACCATCTGTGCTGATGCTACCTGGAAAAAACCCTGTTGTTTCCAAATGATCTGATGGTGCCAGTACACACTCCTGGGAGCTGTGATAAAGACTCTCATACTAGTGAGCATGTGAGGTGAAGACAACTAATCTCAATTTCTAAGGCTGTTTGCAACAACTCCCAGGGAAGAAAACAGCCCCAAGCCCACAACTTCTCTTTTCCTGAGACTTGTGTATCAGAGGCTACTACTAAAATGCGTGTGGATGTTCTTCTGAAATGGTTTCACCACGTCCAGACTGCAGTCCTACTGTGATAGGTCTGGTGCAAATTCAGATTACTGCTACCATTTCATAGTAGTTTGCTGTTATGGAGTGGGATTGCCTTGAAACTGACCTAAAGTGCTAATGGGCTGGATGCAGGCCTTCCTCGCAGACTGGCACCTACTGCCACCACCTCTGTCAGTATTCCCAGCTTTCGGCCACTGCTGGCCACAGGCAGCACTTAAACAGCTGCAATGACTCGTGCAGATTTGGCTGTGGATTTGTTTGTAGTGGTGGGTTAACAGCTGGACTCAGTGATCTCAGAGGGCTTTTCCCACCTTAACGATTCTGTGATTCTATGGAATACAAGCAAAAAGGGGGGCATATATGCATTGGAGATACATAACTCAAGGTGAAAGACTGAGCAGAACAAATTACTGAAAGTTGCGTCAATAGCTTTGATCTGCTGAGTTACTAAGCCCAGGCTGCTTAGGAGTCCGGTGACTCTGAACACGTGCCCTCCTCTGACCTGGGGAAGCAGCCTATATTTCAAAATAGATTTTAAACCATTTTGTTGAGTTGTGAGTATGAAGCAAGTGTTGATGGTCCAAACAATTTTTCAAATCACCATTCAGGTCACTTAACTGGGAATTGAAGAAAGGTTCCAGTCTCTGGAGCCGTGCTCACCTTTGGCTTCAAACAGCTGTAAAACTAATGGCTAGAACCATGCTGGAAAATGGTCCATTTGTTTGGCGTGTTTTAAATAAGGTTGTTAGCACATAGTGTATAATGTTATGATTGCATCCTACCTCTCACTCAAAGTCTTTGTGATTACTGAGCTGATAGAATTGGCTTTTTGCCTGGTTTTGGGGTTGCTTTGCTTGTTTGCTTTTCTTTCCACCCGTGCAATGTACATACTTGTACAGAATTGTGGAGAAAAGGGAACTTTGGCAGAATTTCACTTGAAAAATAATACTAAATCAGAGCAAAAGACTGGCAGCCTTAATGTCTTTTTTAACTACTGGTCATGAATATAATTTAAAAACGTACTATTTGAGTTAATATAGCAAACTATGTGAGAATGTTGATGTTTGTTTGTTTGTCTTTAAGGCAGCTATTTGCATTGGATTTTTAGTGTTCATTAGCATCATGTGATAGTGTGTGTAGTTAGCCATGAGCTTCTGCAATGTGTTCAGCAGGATGGATTGAATAGTTTGAAGTCAGTGAAATGGTTCTGGATGGAGCACAGGACAGAAATAAGTGTTTTAAGTCCACAGATGTGTTTTGTGCATGTATGTGTTAATAGTTGCATGTAGCCTCAGTAGACGTATTGGGTAACATAAATGTGACTTGGGCTGAGAATATTGACTCTAAAACCTTCAATCTTGCCTTTAAAATTTAGCTAATTTCTCATGTCACGGAAGGAAACGGTCCTGCTCAACTCAGAGAAGATGCAGTGGCCTCCTTTGCAGATGTGGGATGGATTGCTGAAGAAGAAGGTGAAGTCTCTACAAGGCTCAGGTAAGTTTCTGAAATCTTCTCTCTGAACTTCTGAGCTGAGAGGACAGAACCTCCCTTCTCTTCAGTGAGAATCTACTGTGCATTACAATTAACAGAGAGCACTTGAGTGCTGGGAGAAGAGACAGAGGTAGGGTCTGGAAAAGAAGTAGTAGATGTTAGGCTAATAGGATTATGAAAACAAAACTGGTTGGAAAACATACAGGAGATTGGCTTTATACAAGGAACACTCAGGATTTTATTTATTTTTGTATTGCAAAGAACTGCACACAATAGCTTCAAGCAAAAAAAATGTCTGCTGTGCTATGGCAGAATTGCTAACAGTGCTTCTCCAGTTCTCCTGAGATTGTCATTACCATGGGGCAGTGAACTGTACAGCTTCCTCATTAGCAGCAGTGGTCATTCTGGCAATCCAGTAATTGGTACATTGTTTTTCACCTTTCTGGTTAAGGCTCTACAGTCTGCTAAGTACAAAGAAAAAATTGTGGTTTGTGTTTCATCTTTAATCTTCATAACAAACCTGGCAGGGATGCATGTGAGCACCTGAGTCCAGAACGACGGCATAGCTGCTGTTGTCTTGGACCAAGGGTTCTACACAGCACTGTCACTACAGGGAACAGGTTGGCTGAAGGGATGAAGTTCTCTATTCCATCCTACTCAGATTGCTGCTCGGACTGTCCAGAAACTGAAGTACAGTTCTGTGGTGCTGAGCAGGTTTTTCTTCCAAATAAACTGTCAGAGAAGGGCACAGATTGTCGGCTTCAGAGATTATGGGAGGTTAGACACTGTTCTTAATTTGAAAGCATAAAATAGGTTAGTTATGACCTAGATGCCCTCCAACATGACTTGCTACAGTGAAGCTTTACATAACAAACATTTTGGCACTGCCACATTAATTTCACAAACTCAGAGGGGAGTCACAGAAATCATCACTTGTTTAGGAAAGACTGTTCCTGAAGTCTATTTGATATGAAGGAAATTAACTGTCCGATACTACTTCTGTTTGCACAGTAGTGTTTTGTTTAAGGATTGAACTATAGAGCTATTACATTTAATGGAGACAACAGGGAGAATGGCTCTTTGGTGCTTCAAAGAACCTATTACGAAAGATATAGGACTGCAAATTTGCTGAAATATCTGCATGGGAAGGGAAGGGGAGAGCAGGGACAGATGGATGTGGGATGGGACTAAAATAATCCTGCAGATACATAGTGACCTTAAGGCAAACAGCTTATGATGGAGCATGGTAAGTGAATTACTTAGCAAATATGAGTATTTCAGTGTGCACTGTTTATTATGTCTGTGCACAGTATTAGTAGCGGAGCTGGTATGCATTAGGTGTTTTCTAGACATTTGAAATTCTCTGTTTCGACAGGATCACATAGGTGTTACTGTTAAATATTTATCCACTGTATAATTCAGTAAACAGTCTTGCAGACATAGTTTTTTTCTGTGAATACAGTTTTATAGAGGATGCAACTAAATGACAAATCATTTTTCCTCTACCCCTAGTCAGAACAGTAGTGACAACTCAGGCATAATATTTTTCCACAGTGCTAGATTCCAATCAAGACATCTCCTTAAAACACTATTACTGCTCTGAGCAGAAAATAAATGTTATTTAGCTGTTCTGCTCCTTTAAAGAGTTTCTAGAAGGCAAGTTTTAAGGAGTGAAGTGACCACTGGCTCTTTTCACCATACTTAGGGAGAGCAGGGAGGTGGTTGCTATAGGAGGTATCCTATTCTCAGCTTTAGTTGTTCTCTATTCCTGTCTAGATAACAACACTTAAGTTTTATCATCCTTGATAATATTCAATTCTCCCTGATCAAATTTCTGCAAGTTGTGCTGATGGTTTTTGTCAGTGTCATGGAAGATTTAAATGTGTATCTAATCCTGGTTAGAGGTGGTCAGAGCACGGGGCTTGTTCTAGCCTTAAAGCTTGGCTCTTGCTCTAGGTCTAGCACAACTTCAGATCTAACATGATGAGCACCCACAGGAGCTTAATCCACGGACCCAGAGCGATGGGGCACTTGGGCTGTGTTAGTCTGGAGCCATTCTACCCATTTCAGAAAGTCCTTTTACCAGCCCCTGTTCTCACTCTGGTCTTTAAATAAACTATGGACCCCTGGCATGTCTGAGAAGTTTTGGGATCGACATTAAGGAGGATTGAGGAATTAAGTATGTGGTCATATTTTGTATTTTAATGTTGATAATAATCTGTTGTCATCAGTTCTACTTACAGAATCATAGAGCAGCTTGCATTGGAAGGGACCTTTAAAAGCCATCTAGTTCAAGCCCCTTGCAATGAGCAGGGATGTCTTTAACTCAGTCAGGTTCCTCAGACTCCTGAGATAAATGGTTTTAATGTCTTATTTGACTTGTTTGAGCAGCTGCTCAATAATGCCTTGGTGTTTAACATGGCTTGAGCGTTGGTGGGTATTAAGGGAAGGCAACAGAGTTACATTTTCTTGTGAGAAGCAGAGGGAAGGTCATGGACTCTTTAATAAAAGGTGTATGAAATTTTCTTCTCCATAGTCCTAATTACTGTGTTAGCAAACTAGATATGAGACTCTTTCCCATCAACTGACAAGCAGTCTCTGTATCACTAAGCTGCTTCATGTACTCCATATTTCCCAATGCTGCTAAAATTGGGGATTGTCCCATCAGAAATCCAAACAGTACAAAAAAATACCCTGTGGAACTAAGAAACTCATCTTTCTTCAAAGGAATCAACTGTACATGGCTATTTTCTGCCCATTGCGAAAAATGGTAGCGTTTAAGGGAAGAAAACGAAAATATTAATTCAAATAAAATACACAATAGGTTTGAGGCAGAGAAATAGATTGGGACAAGGGTGAATGTATTCCTTTTTTTTCTGAAATCAAGATTTCTACAACACACTGTCTGGGGGAAGAGAAGAAACACAGCGTGTGATGCAAGCAAAAAGGATGTGAAGCTCTTATTTACCTTTAACTACTTAAGGTCTTGGTGGAAGTGATTTATGTAAAGACAATTTTGAAGTCAGGTCTTTGACTTATACCCCTGATTTGTAGGTAACATTGGTTAAGTTTTTATCTATTTTAAAGCCTTTAAAACATGTTGTGATATTTTTGTTACAGGTCAGAAGTTTGGTCAAAAACAGCCCAGCCTCTTTCAGGCGAAGCGCATCATTCCAGGAAGTCCCCATGCAGACAAATGTCCTTGCAAAGGCCGTCGGAAGAGGAGCCAGTGCCCAGGAGCGCAGTGATGGCAAATGAAGAAGCGCTGCAGAAGATCAGCGCTCTAGAAAACGAACTGGCCTCTTTAAGAGCACAAATAGCCAAAATTGTAACCTTGCAAGAACAGCAGAACTTGACAACAGGTATTAAATTTGCTGTAAAATCACTTGATGAATGTGTCCCTTTTATAATTAACACCGTGCTAATTCTTTTTTGTGAGATACTGTAACACCAAGCACTTCTCCATATTGTTTTGGTTAGTTTGGCACACTAACCAAAGGGTACAGAATAGGTCTTGAAGACAAGTGACTTGCCAGATTTTCTGTATTTTTTTAGTATTCCTAAAGTCTTCATGTTTGTCTGTAAATCTGCCAGAGTTCTGAATCTGTGAATGAGTAAAGAAGTATTAAACAGCTTTCAGAGCAAAGCTCATGATAAACATGATGGCTTAAACCAAACTAAAAGAATGTAACTTAATTACTAACACTGAAGTCTTTCCATTCAGGAAGGAAATAGGCTCTCTCATATCATTAAGTATTCATACAAGATGCTAATTATGCATTTGGAATATGTAATATACATCTCAAGTAACAGAAAAGGCAATTAATTGTTTACTGCAATCATCTCTGGGACCAGACACATTGTCCATATGGAACCAAAAGTGGTGCACTGTTTCTGGTAGTAAACAGAATAATTCTTTTCCTGAATTTCTTTCTCCTCTTTCCCTCACCCCTGACTCCTTTCAGTTTTAAGTCTTCAAAGATTTGCATGAGATGGCCCTTGTCGACTGCAGATGACAGGCATTTGGTTGTCACTCTTTCCTAAGGTCACTTAACAAGTAAAGCTTTGCCTGTGTTTGTGTATAAAACCATATTCTGATTTTTCAGATGCTCGTTTAGCTGTGAACTGACAGCAGTTACTTTATTGTTGCTGAACTGCTCATATTCAAAACTATGAAATGGTTTTAAGGATCACCTGGTTTCACTCTTGAATTTTAATTATGGGGGAGTGGGGGCATGTGAAATAACTACTAACTTATTTTTAATTTTTTCCCTTTACCTCTACTTATTAGGGAAATTGTTTATTTTATCATCTTTACCTCCCTCTTCTGGTAGAATGTGGTAATGAGGCTGTGTGCTTGCCTACAGGTACATGGAGTAGACTCCTCTGTTTTATTTCTGTAAATATCTCTACACACTTTACACTCCAGGCTTCAAAACTCTGGTTTGATCTGATTTTTCTCATTTTTTTAAAGGTGCAATTAAACAGAGGTTTCTTCATTTATTTGTCAGGTTATTACTGATACTATATTTATAACACCAATTTTTACCTAAAGTGTACATGGAACTCAAAATCAAGATTATTGTGAGAATCTCTGAGTAGAGACAGATGAGTAGCTGGCCTAAAAATCCTCAGCCTTGGACAGCTGGAATAAGCTCCAGTTTAAGCACTGTTTGAGCTCTGAAATTTACATTTAACCATCTTGTGTGGTAATTTCTTACTTGTGATGATAAGTAGGAAGAAACACTGCTCTTGTGGCAGATTGTGACTTCCAGCTCAGCAGCTGCCTCTGAGAAGAGAGGGAGATCCTGGCAACATTAGGGGTAGAATGTAACTAAAAGATGTCCTGGCGTCTGTCCCATTGCAGTAAAGACATGGATGCACCTAGAATTAGGACTGGAATTTCAAAGGACGCTTCTCACTTCTCAAGAAGGATTTCCATGTGGCCTTTTAGCTGAGTCTGTTTAGGTGGTTTAGGAATGAAGAAGTTACGTGACAATCTAAAGGTGTCAGAGGGGAGGCAGTGGAAGTTACCGGAGTGATTTTCTTGCCTGAGCATTTGTGACTGGTGAAGGGGAGTTACAAGTACACTGACACGTAATGCATGTTTCATTTGTAGTGGGGTCAAGCCCAGTTGCTTCAGCTGCTGTCCCTGCTCCACCTCCACCACCACCGCCACCTCCTCCTCCTCTGCCACCACCCCCTCCCCCAGGTCTGCAGCAGAGTAAGTCTGCCATTGATCTCATTAAAGAGAGGAAAAACAGGAAAATGAACGCTGGCCAGAATGTGGTGGAAAATGGGCCAAAGAAGCCTGAAGTACCAAACATGCTAGAAATCCTCAAAGACATGAACAGCGTGAAACTACGCGCGGTGAAAAGGTAATAAATGTAAATGTCAATGTACCGAGACTGGCATTAATGGGTTTTTTTATGACTCGAAACTGTGTCAGGGTGAGACAGATGCTGATGCAATTTTCTTTTCTAGATCCTCAGAAGATACAAAATCTAAAGTGTCTCACCCTGCAGATCCTGCAACATTAATAGCAGAAGCTCTCAAAAAGAAGTTTGCTTACCGATACCGAAATGATAGCCAAGGTGAAACAGAAAAAGTGATTCCAAAGGCTGAAGCCAAGACACAGACTGAGGTAGTGCTGGTGAGTATTGTGACTCTTGAACATATCCTCGGACTAAATTATAGTTGCGCAAACCAACCTACATCTTTCTGCTAACATATGTAGATACCTACCAGTTAACATCCCTGTCCACAAAACCCTAGAAAAAACTGCTGATATGCCAGGACTTTTGGCAATCATGTTTTTAGTGTCAAGTCTTAGGATTGTGTACTTTCTTGGCCCTAGCTTTTTTACACTTTCGTTATTTTTTTAAGACAGAAATGTCTTCTGTTGCCACAACATCTGATATTCAGAAAACACCATTGCTCAGGGCTCACATAGAATCCAGCCTGAACGGAGTTTGTCTGTTACTACCAACCTTAACCATTCAGCTGGTGCAGGTGAAACTTTGAAGCAAGATCCTGAAACATATCAAACATTCCTGGGAATTTGGAAAACAAATTGTTCAGAAGGCCTGCTGGATCTTGGTTCCTTGGTAAAGGAAGGTTCTTCTAATAATTGGAAATGCTCAGTATATAAAAAAGCAGTTTCTTTATAGTGTGAGAGTGTTACAATGAAATTGTATTTAAAGTCCACCTCATGGCACAAGTTATTAATGGCTTCAAGTTTATTTCAGATTGATTTGAAATTGGTTTTTAAGCAGTGAACATTCAGGATACAAGTCTCTAACAATGTACACTTACTGAAAAACCAGCCTGGTATAGATAAGTTTTGTCAGCAATCCTTGAAGCCCCTGTGCTATGGAACCAGAGAAGGAGTAAAGAGGGTTTTTTCCATTTGTGCGATTGAAAAAATGCACATAAAACTCCAAAAGCTGGCTATGCTCTGAAGTAAATTTTAAGGAAAATACCATCACCATGCCACAAATCTCAGGACTTTTGAGTACCCTAATGTTGACCTACTTGCCTTCTGGCCTATAATGGTATATTTCTGTCACGTTCAGGCTGTTCTCAATTAAAAGGCTAGATGTTTCCCAAGAATTAACCACATTTCCTCAGCATCTCTGGTGCATTAAGGAAAAGAAGATGAGTTAGCAATGTTTTTTCATACGGGTTTTTTTCATGACTTTCCAGTTTTGAAATTTACAGTCCACCTTGTGAGGTTAAGGATCATCAAGTCCTCAAGAGCTAAGAAAATTGAAGGATGTTGATAATGAGAGAATGTTGATCCATAATGAGCTAATAAAATCCGTGCATCAGTTACTTACCAGTATCTAACTTTGTTAGATCAGACTTGTATGGTGTATTTGTATGAAGGTTTCGAAAAGGTCGTGCACAGAAATGCAGGGCGGAGTAAGAACAGAACTGCTGTTAAACTGCTGCTGGAGCAGTAGGTTGTCAGTGTGTGAAGATAACTGCATCCACCTCTGCGTTGTACTGTGGCAGAGTGCACTGCCTCCAGCCCTGCTCCGGCAGGCCCTTAGCTCCCTCCTCTGAGCACTCTCCCTTGACTTTGTGATGTCCACATGCAGGGTGATAAAGCAAATTATTTCTGCCCAAGTTCTGCTTTTACTGCTTGGATAGATAGTAATTCAACAAGGGTTCTGTTGAAAGCAATCTGAACATGTTTCTGGTTTTCTTCCCAGTTTGGACCACACATGCTGAAGTCTACAGGAAAAATGAAGACTTTAATTGAAAAATCTTAGTGTTAATATTTTTATGCAAAAGACTGTTAAGCTGCTTTGTATAAAATATTTTATGTTGCAAATAGCACTAGTACTGAGAGGTCTCTTTCTTACAGCACAGAAAGACCTAATGTGAAATGTAGAAAAGAGGCACTAAACATGTTTGTATGTATATGATTTATTAAGGGGAATAAATTGGACCGTTATACTCAGGTATTAATTTTGTATTCAAGCCTGGCTTTCCACTCAGATTTATGTGATGGGTTTAGTCTATTAACACTAAGTTATATATACAACATTCTTTGTGCGTAGCTGACCGCCTTAAAAATGTGTGTACATTAATGATGGTGATACACCCTTAAGCTAATATCAGTTTTATGTGACCTCTACCTATAATTTGCACTACAATGTGTAATTTGATACTGAAATCTTCATGTTGAAGTCTTTCTTTTAAACTTAACTGTAGCAAATTTTTAGCCCAAAGAAAACCTGGAGGCACTCTGCTTTTTTACTGAAACAGTGAAAACTTGAACCTGCTGCAGAGGTCATCTAAATTTTACATAGTAGTACATTTTCGTGCAGGTTTTTTTGTTTGTTTCACCTGAGCTTGCAAGGGTCAGAGAGTAAAACCTGCTTGCATCATCCTGTGGCCATTATAAAGACTAAAATCATGCTGTGGGAGCCTCTGAGTAGGTAGTGAAGGGAACTTGAAATAGTCAGTAGATAGTAGCAGAGTAAAATAGTAAGAGTATGTGTTAATTAGCATGAAGCGGTGTAGATAAGGAAACAAAGGTACAAAGTACTGTGGGGTGCAAGTTGCCAAAAGCAGCTCATCTCTGCTGCTCTAAGAGATGCTTGTGGACACCTTCTCCCCAGCTCTTGGCTCCCTGGGTGTGTCTCTGGCACATGGGGCTGGCACAAGCTCTCATGGTCCCGTTTGCAGGGAAGAGATAGGATAAGCTGTTGCCCATAACCTGTGTTCCTGGGGAAGCCCTTCTGGGGCCTTGATGCAGCAGGTCTTTGCTGCCAGAGCGGTACCAACCATCTGAGCTCATGGCTCCAGCCACAGGTGTAGAAAGGCTCAAGCTAAAAATACAAGTCAGGGTGAAAACTGTTCAGGAATCAACAGCTGCAGCTCAGCTGCACACTGGAACAAAGCCATGGTTTGCTCTGATGGCGCATGAGCATTGAAAAAGCTGAGCCCTAGGTGTTTTTGGTGCTCTAAGCTGATCCTGGCTACTGGGACAAGTACAACAGCCTCTGGGAGCCTCTGTTTTCTAGGAACAGACAAAAGCAGCACTTCTTTAATAAAGACAGCTGAATGGCTCTGACAAGGTTACTGAAGATGGAAAAGCTGTGCTGCTTATGACTGGAATGTGGGTTGCACATGGAGGAGGAGCTTTGTTTTCTGGTGTGGAACTTGAAATGGTGTCAGTACATGCACAATGTAACTTCCTTCCAAAGCGCTCTGCCCTCAGTCCTACTGATAGGTCACTCAGTCCTTGAGCTCTGTAACATGCCTTTAAAACACCTTTGTGAAGGTTAATTTTGGTTTTAAGTTTTGTATTTTATGCTGTATTGCCACTATATAAAATTAAAAGCAGATAAAATAAGCATGGCATATTTGATTTGTGGTACTCTACAAATGATAGCCCCACAATAAAGCAAGCTTACATTCTGTTAAGTGTGGTGACAGCCTCCTTGCATCTCCTCCAGGGCTGGTTTGCTTACTTTGCTGTGCAGCAGGCGTACCAGCAGGGTTGGCTGTAGAACAGCCCCGCACTGGTAATTCAGCTGCATGCTGGTTAAACAGACAAACAAAAAGGGTTCTCAGGAACCAGTGAGAAGTTCATGCCTCACCACAACGATTGCAGGAAGGTACTTGTCCAACAGCCTCTCCATCCCCTGGTACACTCAGTTCCTCTGGCAGTCCAATTAAATCATTAACTTGTAAAATCCAGGATGTCACTTGACCTATTAAACCAGGCTAAACATGAGAAGTGCCTACACCAGGCACTGCCCGTCTGAATTGGGGCATCCAGCACCAGAAATGGGGTGAGCTTTAGCAGTGATAGAAAATTACTGCAGAAGAAGTGTCATCAGTGCAAGAAAATCACACAGTTGGCATCAAATAACTTACTTTATACTGTACCTTAATTTGGATCTTTTTACTTGAAATTACACACAATGCCACTGCCCACAGAAACACACCTCAAGTTGCGGCTCCAGCTGAGGCCATCCTTGGAGGCTGGGCAGCGCCCTTAGACACAGCCCGAGGCCTGTTTGTGTCTGTCTGTGTGCAGACCCGTGCAGGGAGCAGCTCTATGCACTGGAACAGCTGGGGGGCCTGGCCCTGTTCCCAGCCCCTCTCTGGGCTCCCTGGGCTGTTTGTTGCCGTGGTGCTCCACATCCTGTGCCTCACACGCAGGGGCTCAGCTCTCTTGGGAAATGCTGGAGCTGCAGGAGTGCTGAAGGTGGGTATAGATTTGTAGAAGGCACATCCAACCAGCATGGTCAAGAAAAGGCATTATTCTTTTCTAATTCAGGCCCGGTGACAGACACTTCCACATCCATGAGGAGGGGAGATTAGAACCAGTCTTTCTAAATCCAGTCTGGTAGGAAAAGACGGAGACCCCTTTCCAGGAAGGGTGGCTTAGAACAAAACTACTCTACTCATATTTTACACTTTGACAAGCTGTTCTGGGTCCTGTCAGAACAAAGAACAGCAAGTTTGCACAATGTTAAAAATCACAGGCTTTTTATAAATACTGTATTGAAATACTCTATATACCTATTTGTAAAATAATTTTTCTTCATTTTCATTAAAATTACGTATTAACATATGCCTGTAACAAGTAGCAAAACTTAAAATGCAGCTGATGCTCTTTAAACCAAGTTCATTTTTTACAAATGTGTCACACAAGGCATCATCAGATTCTGATTTTAGTGGTCATTTTGAAAATAGCCACAGGCTTGGCATATGTTTCATTCAGAAAGGTCCAAGAGGAATCAGTACTTTTCCACATTTAGCCCAGCCCAGTTAAATGTTTCTCTGTAGTAAGTTTCTCTGCAGTAAGTTACTGTCAGGGTTTGGGATACTTTTTTTGTTTAGCTCTCTGTGTTGGAATTTTTCCCCATTCTAGCTGCTGGGGGGTATAATGGTGAGTGATTAGTTGCTTGGGAACCTTGATCGTGGGTGATTAGGAAGGGACAAAGACTTGGCTAGAATGGGTGCGGCTGGCTAGCCTTATCTGGATTCCCTGATAGCTGGGATTGTTTCCCCTCAGAGTGGGGCAGGGATACGGGGACTGGGACGAGATAAAAGAGCCAAGTACGGCTGAAGGGCACTCTTTTCTTCGCTGCTGGACATCCAGAGGAGACAGAGGCTGCTGGAGCTCTAGGGAGGATCTGCCATCACTGCAGGCTTCCGTCTCCAACTGCGTGTTTCTATCCTTGCTCCCTGACTGGCTGTGACCGTGACTCCATCAAAGCTGCGTGTNNATATATATATATAAAATATATTAGTAAAGGACCGTTATTCCTCTTTTCTCATACCATTGCCTGAAAGCCCCTTGATTTCAGACTTTTGCCAATTCGAAGGGAGGGGGGTTGCATTCTCCTATTCTGGGGGAGGCTTCTGCCTTCTTTAGCAAATACCTGTCTTTGAAACCAGGACAGTTACTCACACACAGAGTTACCGCTGTGTTCTCCCAGCTTTAAACACCCTTTCAAGGGCAACCTGTTAAAAAAGGCTCTTCTATTTCTGCAAATTACAACCAGAGCTCATTGTCCCATCTGATCCTTCTCTGCTGGACTCAGTCAACAGCAAGGACTTGCACTGACAGCAAAGGAAGGAAGTTCACGCAGGCTCGAAAGAATTGTTTCATTAGAAATTTATTTCTTTAAACATGGCCACTTTGAGATTAATGATACTACTTCAGGGAACATGAAAGAATAATAAACAGTTTTAGAAGGGAAACAATCAGGTAAGTCAGGATTTGCTTTTCAAACAGTAAAAGGCCAAGCTCCAAGAGGCAATAAATTTTGGCATACGAGGACTAGTATTTTCAAATCCAAAAGTTGGCTTAGTTTTACAGTGGAAGCTGACTGCAACCTTAGCTACCTTTCCACAACGCTGGACTCAGTCATAACTTAAATGTACAGAAGCATAATATGAAAAGAGTTTGTTTTATTAATTAAAAGTTAACAGCAACAGGCACATATTAAAATGAATATGGCAAAGCCTTTACAAATGGCTTTACACTGAAGCTCTCTTCCAAAAATGGCTGTTGCAACAAACTGTAAACAGAATTAATAAACAGTCTTTTACAATAATAACAGGGAAATACAAATAAACTAAAAGCACCAGTTTCTCAAACTAGATTACAGTTGTGCTTACTGTACTTAAAACAATGTAAAACAAATTACAAAAATGGAATGTTTTGAGTTTAAAATTAGTCCTTTAATTTTGTCCTAAAAAACATTTTCTCCTTTTCCCATCAAAAACCCATCATTGGGTAATGTTTCAGTAGAGGGAGGAATACGTAAACAATGCACTTTTTTTTTATTATTTTTTTTCAAATCAAAAACAAATTTGGTCACTTAGCTTTGTGCATAGTTTAAGGCATCTGTAGCAATTTGTTACAGTTTCCTCCCCAGTGTGGCTGTTCATGAAATTGTCACATTCTGAAAGAATAAATTAAAAAAAAAAACCAAAAAGAAAAAATGTTGCCGTTCAAACCCTTCCCCAAGCCCTCCCGCCCTCCCCCGTCCCAAACAGACTCACACACCCACACATACACACACGCTGCAGCGAAAGGGGCATTTGTACCCTTGTTCTGAAGGACACGCTTCCCATCCCACTTTATTTCAGATTGGCAAATACCCTGAGCTGATTATGGTGTTTAGACATTCCACCTTTTTCTTGCATGTGCAGTTCAAGTGTACAATAGCGAGAACAACATGCGATGTTCCCACTGCAGAATCGCAATGCAGTTCGGACGCTTCCCCCCACCCCTTCCCTTCCCAGATTCAGAAGTGTTTTTTCGCCGTTAAAAAATTGCATTCCCATATAGCACTGGAGTAAAGCTTGGCTGTGCTCTATGATGAATGCTCAGTTCCCAGTGCACAAACAAAATTATGGCAAATGGGAGGCTTTTCTGGCATCCAAAGAAACAAGAGCTGCAGTCTCAGATTTGATCTTTTTCTTTTAAAAAAGCAAAAAACCCAAGTTAGTGGTTCCTTCACAGCCATGCGCAAAGGTTAAGTCTAGAACCGATAGTTTCAGAGTACATTTGTAAACATCAAGTCTTGCCAGAGGCAGCAGAGGATGGGCACTTCACATTTCCGTATTAAAACAGGGACTAAGTGGAAGGTATGTTTTGAACACATTTATGCAAGTCTTGCTAAATTCCAAGGGAGTGGAACAATCCATGTCAAGTCTTAGATTTGAAGACCATATTCCACGAGACCAAATACCACGAGAAACCAAAGCCGTGTGGCACAATGAAGCTTTCGTCCCATTGCTCCAAGGCTCAGTCACTGCTGTGCTTTGCATATTCGAGGTTTCGAACAACAACCGAGGCGGGTGCATATTGCTCTATGTTCAGATCTGGCAGCTTAAAAAAATTCTAGGTCAAATGGTCTGTGTCAAAGGATAACTTGGAAATAAATAATGCTGGCATCATTTTACCGTTCTACCGAAACCTTGGGCTGGCATGTGTCTCCTTTAATCCAAATGTGCAGATACCAAGGGAAGAGGCAGTTTTGTCATGGAGATTGAGGTCAGGACAATCGAGGTTCCTGAGGTAAAATGTCTGAGTCCATTTCCTCAAAAGCGGGGTCAGCATCGTCACCGCTGCCAGACTGTTCCCTCTGCACTCCCTTCCAGCTTGCCTTGTTCAGTCCCAGGTGGCCAAGCATTGTCTGTGACAGCCTGGTATTGGAAAACCGGGCCCATTCCCCAAACAGTGGTTCCACTAAGTAAGTCATAAAACCTTCAAAAACAAGCAAACAAAGCCAGATGAAATAAAAAAAACAATACAGAGAAAACTTAAAATACTCAAACCAAATATTTTAAATACAATTTAGTAGCAAAAAAGAAACATGTCAAATTACTATTCTCCAACATGCATTTAAATATTCATTTTGATATTTAGGGCCTCTTTACAAAAAAAAATCTCAAAATGTGAAAGATTTTACTCAAGTCAAAAGAACAGCAATACACTGCATTACAAATTAACCTTCTTTCACAGCAATGACCAAATGAAGAAAAATACTGGACAATATGGAGGGGGAGAGAAATCTAAACATCAGCAGCTAAGTCACACAATTTAAAAAACCCTAAATTTCTGAAAGATTTTATAATTAATTACCCCACAGAGTGTCTGAACTACACTACACGGAACGGAGGGGGCAGGTGGGGGGGAATATATGATTTTCCCAATATTAAGGCGACTAAAAATACTTCAAAATACAAATTTTAGAAATTTTTTAAACAAGGCCACAAAACAACACATTTATATACTTGGGGTGTATGCACATGTTCACTTATTTGTAATGTCTATTTCCATGAAACAAAAATTCAATGGTAAGATAGCCAAAATTGAGTCTTCTCATTAAAGAAATGTATTATTTCCTAGCATTCTAAATTAAAGCAGTGCAGCTGATTGAACACATCAGCTTTTGTGTAGATCTAAAGCATAAATTCATGCTGTGTTTATAGTTAAATTTATTCTTTGCTATGCTTTTAACTGAGTCCCACTTTACCTACAAAAGCAACTTTTATTAAAAATAACTATAAAAAGACATTTTACTATTTAAATCCAAGTCAGGTTAGCAAAAACTATTAATATAATGGCTATCCCCACCATTCTCCATAACACCTCTGCCCACTAGCCTCCTTTTAAAGGCTGACATTCCAAAAAGGTAAACCCACAGCATGTTGGAGCTCAGTTGTGACAAGCTCACTGCAAAAGGCATCCGAGACCACACGGCAAGGGGAAGGGAGCCTGCTCTTGCCAAAATACCACTTCAGATGAGGAAGGTTCTGGGCAGCAGCGTGGGAGAAGTCAAACAGCTGCCTCCCACGCTGTGCCTGCTCTGTGAGGAAACAGAGGGGCTCCAGGACTGTCAGTGCAGCACCTCTCATAAACAATTCAAGAAATGTTATATAGCAAATAAAAATAAAATTGCTCTTTATAATAAAGTGCTGCCACACACACACAGAGCATGTTCAGCCTCTAGGAAATGTATCCAAAAGGTGCTTTTTTCAAATTGCATCCTGAAAGAAATCTACTAAAATAAACTGAATTGCAGTTACCAATCTGGATGTTGGCAATAGTTTCTGTCTGTCGGTCACAAAGTGGACTCACACCCAAGTGATATTTTTTTTCAATATCACCTAAAGAAACAAAAGTATAATGCAACCATTAAACCATCAAGTCCCAGCTAAGTCAAACACTAACAGAAGTGAGCTGTGCAAGTTGGTTAACAAGGATAGTATCTTGCAGCTGGTGGAATGTATTTACTTCTTGTCCCGTCTCCCAGAAAAACAAGTAGATCTGTCAGACTAACAGTATTTGCAACTACTGTATTTAAATACTTGGTATTTTTCATCAAACAGTAATTACAAACCCCATAGAACCACAGGTTTCCCGAAGGATTAACATCATCTTTCTTGCAAAAGCTCTTACACTATCTTATAAATGAAAAATGAATCCCCTCTTAGTAATATGGAAAAGGATAGCTCAGCCTTCAGAAATTTCTCGCTAAAGGCAATTTGTGTTTCTGGTTCCCCATCATCTTTATCTCAGATTGTATCTCACATGATTAGCACCAAATAAAGCAGTCTGTTCCCCATTTACCATACTCACGTGCAAATTAGCAGGTCTCAAGTCAGCCAAACTACCCTTAATTTTATTTTTAAAACAATTTAATAATAATGGAGAAAATTCACTCCATTTGTCAGTTAAAGGCTTTATTAACTGCTTATGTAAGTAGTCTAAACTGCACAGTAACTAAAAATCTTCCTGGCTCTTACCTGCTTACCAACAGGCCTCACAGCTGAAGTTTAAATACTGAAGACACATGATGAACATATTCCATAACTTACTGAAATCACTAGGGCAATTTTAAAGTGGCAATAATTATTAATCTGAAGCCCCTTTCAGATGAAGAATGCATTGCACCAGCCACTGCAGGTTCAGATTCTAAGCAGATTCTCTGCTGAGTTTTAGTAACTCTCACCTGTTGCAGGAAACACAACCCATGAAAGTAAAAAAATCCCATACTGGACTGTACATCTCTCTTGGTCCTAAACATAAATGGACTAGGGCTTATGGATGCCCTCTCCACACTAACACATTATATACTAACAGACACTTCCACTCTTACTTGCCTTGATGGAAGAACTCCTCCGTTACTTTTTCACTCCACTGCTTGCTCAGCTCCCACGTCCGACAGGGGTTACAAATATCCGCACACTTCAAAGCCATCTGACAAGTTAACACACAGTGTTAGGTCACCTTCCCTTCAACAGAAGTGCCTGCAATTACTTAATTCCTGACAGCAGATTATTTTAGGTTTTGTGAATAACAAACCTACCTACCATTTGTGCTCCCAAGTTATGTTCTGTAATATTTAAAAAACACTGAGGGAACTGTGAGATCTCATGACCATCCCTGACTAATATGGAAATTCAGTCAACTCAAAGTATTTCAGGGCCACTATATTTAGTATACTCACTGGTACAGGAGCCAAAAATAAATTCAGAAACATCAAAGCAAGCAAGCAGTATTTTCCATTTCTGGCTCTCAAGCTCGTATTTTTAGCAATGGTTTGCACAAGACAGAACTTCTCATCTGTTAGTTCACTTTCTCTTACAGCCCACAATATGAACCTAGTAAGAAAATGCCTATAAACCTAAAAAGATTCTCAAGGCCTTTGTTTTGAAAGTTTGTTAAAGCTCACTAGCACAACTGCAAACCAATTCACAACAGCAGTGCTTTCCTTCCCCAGAATATGTTCCGACAAAGCATTTCACAGTTCTGAGGCTGCAATGGAGTCATTAGAAGAGCTAAACCTTGTCTTAGAAACACCTCACTTCAGCAGCTCTAAGTTATCAGACTTACCAACACACACCATCACCTGGGAGAAGTGCTGGGCATGGGAATTGAAGTGGAGGGAACAACATTTTTGTAAAGAAACAGAAAGACTAAAAAAGTGCTGCTCCATTTTGAAAGGAGGAGAAAGCCTGTCAGAAGCAGTATTTAGTATTTTTAAGTAAATTCGTTTTTACACTAAAAGGCTGTTTTGAAGAACATGACCAGCAAGATCACCTGTAGAATGAAGTGACGATGGTTCGCATTCTCTAGACATAGGTCTCCTCTATCCAAATGGGATCGGAACATGGACAGGTACTCGTTTTGTTGACTGATGTCTGTGGCAAGAATGAGATCACCTATCTGGCTCTCCATCAGCTGCCTGAAATTAGTGACACCAAACATTCAAAAGTATATCAATTAAGAACAACAGTCATCACTAGATTTACATATCTTTTTATCATATTTAGTAGTATAAAAATACTAGCTCTATAATAAGCATTTTCACTGAACTGTTTGTTTTCTTTTGCTGAAAAATTCTTGCAACATTCACTGAAATATCAGGATATTTCATTGGCAGCTTTCAAGAAGACTAAACAGTTTTTAGCTTTTTTCCCTCCCCCTCCCTTTTTTTTTTTTCTTAAAAATGCACTAACTGATTGTCTCAAGATTATTTCTTGTTAAGAGTAGGTGAAGATGGTCTATTTTATACTACAGTTGTGGTGGCAGAATGAGAAAAGACTCCCAAGTTTAATCTGAACAGGTGCTTGACTACACGAATACACTTCTTCAATGTGCTTGCAATAAATGTTATTTTCTGAATATCACGTTGCACCATGAACTGCTCTACTCTATCAGCACAGTATCCAGGAATTCTTAAAATAGATCTCTACATTTTGTATTCAAAACTGCCACGCAGTAACTTAACTTGCTTTGCAGGGCTGTCTTAGCTAAGTGACAGGTTGCTTGCATCTCAAACTAAGCTGTACTATTTGGTATAAACATACCTGTTTTCTAATGACATATGTGCAAATAAACCAGATTCTCTCAGCAACCCCACTGCCGATCTCCAGTGATGGTTCTCTAATACTGAGGTATTCTGTGAATTAGAAGGGAATAACATGTATCAATCAATGCCTTTTTCTTAAACTGAACAGCTAGATACCAAGAGCGGCACCAGACAATTTGGCTGTGTTTTGGGGTTGGTGTGTTATTTTCTTCTCTTTTGTTTTTCCCACAGAGGTTAAAACTCACAAATCCTTTGCACATTTTTTAATCTCAGTGACATGGAAACAATGTCTGGATTCAATCCTACCACTAGCTAAACACATCACAATTTATATCCCTTTTATATACTCCTCTCCAAACCTGGTTTTAACAAAACAACTGATTTTATCCTTACCTTATATAAAGTCGCTAAATAATGATTTGTTTTAATTAGGAAAGGTTGGTTGACGCCTGGGTGATCCAAATCATGTGTGGCAGCTGCTATTAAACTGAGCAGAACATCCCATGGAGTTAAAGACTTGGAAAGCTGCAATGCAAAACCAGTAAATGTTAGTAAAGCAATAGGGCCTTAGAAAAAGTGCATGAGTGTTGCATTTTTGGTTTTTAGTAATTAACACCAAAAGAAATTTGGAGAAAATTTTGAAGATGTAAAACTAACATTCCACTGACTTTTCAGTATTTCTCCACAAAAGCTACAAAATTTCAACAATGGTTTAAGCATTATTCTTTCTGAATGGGAAGGTTCACTCTGTAAAAAAAGGCCTGTACACAAAATCCTTTGTGTCTGGTAATGAAGCACTATTCCTAACCAAGCCCCATAAAGCAGCAAATTCATAAAATTAGCCTTCCCTCTCATTTACCAACTCCATTTATATGTGCCTATTCTGCTTTAAATTCATACTATGTTTTTAAAAGCATTAAAACCTTTCATCGTAAGAGGAAGACACTAATGCTCTGGAAGACTTAGAACTATTTAAAATGTATTTCTGCTGTTATGCAAAATTGTATTTCAAGGTCTACCAGGAACAGAACCAAAGGAGGAAAATCTGCCACAAATAAGTATTTTCAATGTGCATGTCAATTAACTCAGCATGCATCTACATGGACTTACTTGCACTGTTCATAGCTGCTCGTACTTGTGGTTGAGAGGTTTGAAAATTCAAACTCAGTAATAAAGTCTATTTTGCACTAAAACAGAGAGGACAGTTCTGCGCATATAAAGGTGAAATGCAGCAAACACCCTGCAAGGACAGAAGTTTATGTTCCCTGTTGCATTTGCCATCTATCACACCTCACACGTTTATAATGTATTTTGGTGCAACAGAGCTGTAGTTCAGTACACTGAACTATAGTTGTATATGTTACTAAAAATACCAAGTCTATACTTGTATCTGAAGCATTACAAAAGTTCCATCACGAGTATCAAATAAAAAATGCTCAGACCTTCCAAACTGAATGCCATTAGAAAGCTCATCATGTATCAGCTCTGATCTGGCTCACTGCACCAATTGGTCTGAGAGCAGCGCTGAGAAACTGAGTGGGAGGAGTGGGCAAAGAGCCTCTGAAAAAGGCTTTATGGAGCCAAAATTTACTTGTTTTTACCTCAGAAGCAGAATAAGGAGCTATGCTATTCAAGGGAATACCAGACTGGTGGTAATCTGCATCAAGGTAGATAACTTCTCATGATGTAGCTACACAATGCTACAGTTTTCAATTTAATACAAAAGGACAAGACTCCACTCTGAAATTGTCCAATTTACAGCAGCCTGACAGCAGTCCAAGTAGTGAGGAACAAACACTCATTTAGTTTAGCTCCTTAAGATCTGTCACTCTACCCTTTCTTAAAAAGAATGGCCAAAGAGAACTCCTGATGTATTGCTATGAACTGCCTCTCGTAGAAGCAATGACTCATGAACAGCAAAGATGAGTAAAGGAAGGGTAATGGT
The DNA here is from genome assembly GCA_013400735.1 of Pomatostomus ruficeps. Taxonomy (NCBI): domain Eukaryota; kingdom Metazoa; phylum Chordata; class Aves; order Passeriformes; family Timaliidae; genus Pomatostomus; species Pomatostomus ruficeps. The sequence goes on along the minus strand of VYZT01023565.1, from coordinate 48,187 downwards.
AGTTTATGGAGGAAAAAACCCCACCCCGGACGACAAGTACACAGGTTTATTGTTGCCAGCTGTGACTCAGGCTGCAATTCTGTGTAAATGTCTTGGGGTACAACACTATGTTAAAGAGCTGCAACTTTAATTCCCTGCTCTGGTTCAACAGGAAGTCACATAAAACACAGTGTCAGCTCAGAAGGGGGGAAAAAGAAAAGCATACTGTTAAGTATGAACCCACAGCCTCAACAACAGAGAGAGCAAGAGAGAGTTCAAAAGTGTTTCTTGTTGGGTTCTTAGGTTTCTTTACTTTTAATAAAACCTGTATGTGCATATACACGTACATGTATGCATGTATGTATATATATAGATATATGACCTTTTTGCTCTATACAACTGCCTGAAAAGAGGTTGTAGCCAGGTGGATTTTAGCTTTTTCTCCCAGGCAACCAGTGACAGCATAGAGGACACAGTCTAAAGCTGTGTCAGGGGAGGTCTAGGTTGGACATCGGGAAGAATTTCTTCACAGAAAGGGTGATGAGACATTGGAAGGGGCTGCCCAGGATGGTGGTGGGTTCACTGTCCCTGAAGTTTAAGGAAAGACTGGATGTGGCACTGTGTGAGATGGTCTAGTTGACAAGGTGGTGTTTGGTCACAGGTTGGACTCACTCTCAGAGGTCTTTTCCAACCTGAATGATTCTGTGGTATGTGCACACAATCCATTCACATGCATGCACACACAAACACACATATTTCTCTGTGTACGAGTGATGTAAAAGTGAGAATGCTCCCTTACCTTGGGCTCTTTTAAGTAACAGTGCATGGCCTGAGTCACATCAGCAGCATGAACTGCATTATGATAAGGATTTTGACTGTGATAATCTTCTTGAACCATAACTGCAGGAAAATAACAAATATTCAAATTTAAATAAAATTGCAATTTCTTCAAGGACCTTTTTATATGCCCCTATTAGGCACAGATATCTGCAATATCACAAGTTACATACACATAAAAGTGTCACAGTCAATAAACTGTCAGCTGAACCACAACACAGCTATAAGATTTTTATGGGAAGAAACAGTGTTTGCTAAAGGAAATCAACTACACGTAAAGTCACCTCAGAGCAAAAATTAAACAACTTGAAATTAATACATAATCTGAGATAGTCTGAAAACTTCCCAGGGAAGACTGTCTTTGACAATCTAGACTGTCTGAATGGTGAGGCAACAATGAATACAAAATGAAAATTATGCTATTTACCAAACCATTAGGATGACCTCATATCATGACCTGAAAACAGACAAGATTTTAGAGGAATTAAGCACTGCTTTCCTGTCATATGAAGTGCTTTTCTTTGCCATTCAGGAAGTGGTCATGGAAAACCACCTCTATATATTTTTAGGCATTTTCTCATACTTGTACTCAGTCAAACTTAAGCCCATATGCAATTTAGAAAATAATCTCATTTATATGATAGTCTGGCTAAACTACACCTAGGTTGAATATTCCCTATTTAACTTCTTTGCTTTCCTCCATCTTCCTGGCTGGATTTGAACATTATAGGTAGAATTCTTTAAAGGGCATCAACATTAGTGCAAGTACATGAAATGAAAAAACTGTAATGTTCAAAAGGATGGAGGGGAAGAAGATCTAAAGCACAGCAATCAAACTATATTCTAAAGTTTTGCTTGACACGACACATTAGTTCTTCCAAGCAAACCTCAAAAGAACATTTTCCCGTCTGACTACAGTCTGTCAGTGCCACCAAACGAACATGCCCACACGCCTCTTTTCGATGCAGTTTACAAGCCCAAAGGATCCATGTAATTGTGATTGTAATGTTATGGCATTACTGACGTGGTATTTGTGAAGAGCTGTGGTTCATGAAAAGTCAATACTGTCACCACCATGTAATCTCAACAGTACTCAGTGCATAGCTGACAGCTCATATGAAAAATAATGAAAATCAATATAAGTGTCTTTGGGCTTTACTAACCTGCAGTAGAACTCTCTCCCTCCTATTCCTCACATCAAGTGCATAAATGCATATATCCCTGGCTTTCTTAATTTTTTTGTGGCTTCATAGGCTGATCCAGCTACCTGAACTCTACAATTTTCCTAACTTAGTTATTTTATAAAAGCAACCCTGGTCAATATTTTGATCACAGCTTGCCAGAATAGCACAACAACTCTGTTTTTAGGAATGTAGTACTTTGCATCTTCTCTCTCCTAGTTCACATCTGGAATAAGAACCTGTAAAGACACAGTAAGAAGATGCAGATCTCCAAGCAGCTGATGGAAATCACTGAAAGACCGTGTGTGTGTGTGTGTGTGTGTATATGTATACATACACACATACACAAAAAAAAAAAAAAGTTGAGATCCTACAGAGGACTAAAACCAGATTTCTCTACTTAAAAGAATTCCAGTAAATTCTCATATAATGTGAGTTTTGTGTGGCACTGGACGATTTGAGCGTCTTACTCTTCTGGAATTTGATCTTCAGATTACTACGGATTAGAGTAAGAGGTGGCAAAAGAAAGGAATGAACTGTGTTCGTGCTAAGAAGCTGTATTTGGAAGAAAGGTTCCTTAATTTTATGATGGACTAAGAGCTTTCTACTGATATTAAGTAGGAGGCATTAACAAAAAGGGAAAGGTCATGAATTTCAAATTTAGAATAAATTTTCCCTTCTTCCGAGTCTAATCTCATTTTAGTGGATTATGACTTTGAATAGTCATATGTAGTTAAAACTCTCATCTTTTGATAACCAGTTAACTAATCCAGTAATTTCTAACTGGTCTTTCATTTGAAGTATTATCATTTGCATAATCTAAACTAACCAGATGAGAAAGACAAACCACATTCAGTTAGAACTCGAGTAGCCTAAAACCAGATTTCTACAATAATTTTCCTCACATTCCAATGTATCAGTCACTAAGATCAGCTGATTAACACTCCTGAAACTGCAGAAATTGAGTCCACTTTAAAACAACATGAAATGCAAGACAGGACTGATTTTTTTAAGCTGAAAGAGAACTAAATTATGAAAATAAAATCATTCTCTTATTTGAAAAAGGAGAAAAGCCTTCCAAATGTGGGTTCTTCCCTGTTAAGTGACAAGCTTTGTAACCACAGAATTGTTTTCTCTGAAACTGTGAAAGCCTGCTAAAAGGGACCAGAAACTTGTTTCTCCGGCTCAGTTAAAAAAATCATCCCACTTCACAAAATTAAAGATACTGACACAGAAGAACCAGAGGAAGGAGGACTCATACCAGCACCTGTCTATGGTATTGGGATGCAGACAGCTCTGTGGAGTGAATTAACCACTTGGTCTGAATATTCTGCATTGTACTGACAATTCTTTCCAAAGAAGTATTCCTGTGACACAGGCCCAAACATTCAACTAAAATTATCCTGAACTCTGTCTAGGGAGAAACTATGTCCACAGTACAGTGCTTACTTGTAGGAGAATTCGAGCAAGCCAGAAATAACACCAAATTGGCACCAGAAAGTATGGCCAAGTTGACATATTCCACACAGTTAGGAAACTGTATCATTGGAAAAAGTAAAAATGAATACAGAACTGAAAGTCAAAACAAAGAAAGGAGCTGTCTAGCCTTTCCCAATACAAATGTCACACAATGTCACACATATTCCTGATTGTTTAATAGATATTAAATAGATTTAATACATAGGATACAGCATCAGCTATGAAACTATTAAACTTGTTAAAACTTGTTTGAATTTAACACGGAAAATTCTATACTCTTAAAAACTTTGAGAGATCGTCTCAACTAATACAATTTAAATCACTGCACAATGTAGACTGCATCAGTACCCTTCAAATCTTTATTGCTAAACTACAACCAGGACTTCATTTAAAGTATAAAAATGCAGATAAACAGCAATATTCATCAAAATAAAAAGCTGTATTTACCCAAAAATCTACGAAGTTTCATCGTATCTAATTGGAAGTGTTCAATTAGTCCATGTAGATTAAACAGATGAAAGGTTAAGCTGACTAGACTGTTTCCTAAAAATAAGATGAAAATACTAATTCATTGGAAGCCATGAAATCAGTGACTCTTCCAGAAGAAATGTATGATTTCAAACAAATTGGTCACAAAAATTATACAAGCAAATTTCTCTAACCAATTCATGGTAAGTATTTAAATCTTACTGCATGACAAGTTTCCATTAGCTGTCTCTAGTAATCACCAGTGGTTTTGCTTAATTCTAATGCATTCACCAACTGTCCAGTGGCAACTGATGGGAAGAAAATGTTACTGAACATTAAAAAACCAACCCGTTTCAACATGCAAACCCATTATAATAAAATTCAATTTTATCATTATACATATGCAACCTATCACAAACGTATACAAAATACAAATATAATCAGGCAAAGAGAAAAGCTAGACAACACTATTGATTAGTGCACATTGTAAATACGCTACCTCTCATTTTAATCATATATTTTGCTGGACTTCTCCTTACTTCACCCAGAACTCTACAAAAAAGTATACTATTACAAGGTTATAATATATTTCACCTACTCATAGTTTTATTATAATTTTTTGCAGTGGTAAAATAAGTAAAACTGCAAGAGAGAAACAGTCCGCAATGTTTATTTGAAATAGCTTGTCCATTTCTGCAAACAATGTCATGGCTGACAGTCTTCATTTAGCATTACAGAACCTTGCACAGACAGAAACTGAGGTAGAGAAAGACAAAAATTTATTCTAAACTAAGCCTATTACTAGGATAGAATTAATGTATTCTCATGTACATGCCAACTCCTCACAATGAGATCCACAATTCCTGGAAAAACATTTACTGGGGAAATTCTTTTGTAGATGCTCACCCAGGGCAGCTCATCCAGAAGAGTTTTATATACAGCATTCTGCCCTTACAAACTTTCAGGAACAAGGCTGCCTGATCAAAATGTCCTCCTAAAATGACTTAATGAGGATGCAAAATGGATGGTGGTATTCTAAGGCTTCCACAATAGAAGCTCTTCTGGTAGAGAGGGCAGTTATGAGAAGGACTTCAGATTTCTCCCGTTTGATAAATTAATCTAAAGAAGCTATGCTTACATGTCAACTTGTACACAGCTTTTTCTCACTCAGTTATGTAAAATTTATCATTATCTATAAAAGCATTCTATTTTTCCAAGTCCTTGCTGGTTTAATTTTTTTCTACCCATTTTCAGTTAAATTACATGTAACTGTGAGGTTACCGCTTTTACACTTGGTTAAGCCAAGCATCCCTACAAATAAAACAGAAGAGGAAAGGATCTTCCTTTTTCCTTCCTTTCCTTCCACATTTTCCTTATTGAACTTAATTTCTTGTTCTGGCAACTTTAATCATAACTCAGCTACCTACTCCACATGACCTCTGCAAAACCTGCAAGAGCTGCTCTCCATTCTCTCCCCACACTGGCACAAATGTCACTGTGATGTTGGACTTCCTCATCTCCTCCTTCCATTCTGTTCAAAACCCAGCTGCCATTGCTGACATTATAAGGCAAAACTCCACCCTACCCACTGTAGCAGCCCTCCCTCCTCCTTCCCAGCACATTTACAGATCTCTTTCCTGCCTATAAATAAAAGGGGTTTTTTTAAACCAACTACTCCTGTAGTTCCTACCGCTATTTTTAATGGCACACAAGTGTCACCATAATGTTCTCTTCCTTTTTCTATGTTGTGCAAGCTATGTGTACAGCAGCTTCCCACTGCTCAATTTCCAGTTCTCCAGGTATTCTATGTCATAATTATAATGCATTCACATCAACATGCCTCTTATTGCACTGTAAAGCAACAGAACTATTCTATCTAACATTAAATTTATCAGAAAAATACTTGTTCAATATAAATGACCTTTTGGATACAACCATAAAAATTACCAGCACACCATAATTGAAAAAAGAAGTCCAAGATGGTAAAATTATTTGTTAATTTGTATCAAATTACTTCTATAAATTACTAAGAGAGAACAGCAACCTATAAAGTACACGAAGGGCCTCTTCTACAGATCAACGATTATTATCAGTACTGACAGTGTCACTATTTTAAAGGAGTGGCCAGGCAAACTAGGACTCAGATTAAAGACTGTTAAATCAAAAAGTACTGCCTGATGAAATTTGTGCTTTTTAGTGAATAAGCAATCACATACTGCAACATAAGCACAACTGTTAAGTTATGCTAGAAGATAAAACACAAATGAAATATCAAAAGTAAACTCACCATTTGTCAGTCTATCAAAAAGAAAAATATCAAAATTCCAATTTCCAACCTTCTCCAGCATACACTGAAAAGAAACACAAAAGCTGTCATTTTTTAATCAGTATATGCCGATCTTCCTGTATTTCGGAGGAGTATTTAAGATTTCAGAGACAGATCAAGTCTTTAGAATTTCTACATACCAAAAAAAGTAGTAAAAGAATAATTACATTTGTCGGATAACTGAGAAAGTCACACATTTACAAATAAAAAGACTGAAGGGAAAAAAAACAAACAAGAAGTGCCTTGACAGAACTGGTTGGAGATTTGCCTTTCAACCTTTACTCAATTTCTCAAAAGACAATTTAAAACAATTATGTTCAAATCAGAAATAGTATGGCAGAATGACAGTGCATTCAGACTAGCAAATTAATCTCTGTGTAGTCTTTTATCCTGTTTTCTCTTTTTCCCCTGCTTATAGAACAGTACCTAGATGATTCACTACATATTTGAGCCATTATACAAGCATTTTAATTTAAGAACCTGGCTTTTGACTTCTCACCTCACTGAACTAGCACATCTTTATCACAGCTACTCCACATGAACTGTTCTTCCCACAACAGGGATGAGCAAGAACAGCAAAGAATACATGAGGCCTCACCAGAGTTGAGCAGTCCCAATCTTTGCCTCCCCTACCAGCATATTTTGCAACAGATTGCTGCCTTCTCCTATTCTCATTGGTTTGGCAGAGCTGTTTTGTGATCCAGTTGTATGTTCTAGATTTTCTCTACCAGCTGCTAAAAGTCTGCTATCAGAAGAAACAAGAGCATTAACAATATCTTTTTACGATTCAATTACATATACATTTTTAAGATCCATCCTCCAGGTTATCAGATTTCTTCCTACACCACAGCCTGATCATATTCAGCATGGATACACCATTGTATTGTAAGTATATTCTTTTTCGGTGTCAGATGACAAAAAAGCACTACATGCACTGACACAGCCTTTGGGATCTTGAATAACCTGAATAATCTTTGCCTGCTCAGTCCCCTTCAGCACTATCCATCCTCTGTTGCCAATACAGCAGCGTCTCATCCAGGCAGCTGCTCCCTTAGCACCAGTACCTGCTTTCCCTGCTTTAATGCTGCACAACTGTATAGCAATTATCCCTTTTCTTTTCTAGAAGAATTGCCTACCAAAGGAAAAGCCAGTTCAGCATAAGCATGTCCTGATAAATCCATTTACTGCACTTTATTGAGTTTAGGCAGTCACTCTTCCAGTTGTTCACTAGTGAGGTTAGCCTAAAAATGAAAGGGAATAGTTGTCCAAATTGCTCCATTACATTTCTTAAATAGAGATACCTTTTCCTTTCTTCATTTTTTTTCTTCAATTATTCAAGGGCATCCTGAATTCACCAGTTATTAAAAAACAAACAAACAAACCCTAACCAACCAACCAAAATCAAGCGAAAAAAACCCTACTATCCACATCAAAATAATCTGAATAAACTTGTGGGCAGTAGAGGAGTTTGCTACAAACCATGTAATTTTGTCTGGATTTCATATATATACATATATATACACATATATAAACACACAAAAATACATACATACATACATAAAAAAACATGCTTAAAATTTGTATTTGGTTGCACTTTTAGCATGTGATATGTATATATACTGGAAAGCATTTTAAAAAACATACTTTAAAAAATAAAAACCAAGCAACCAACCTTTGCTTGTCCATTATAATCATCATCTAAAATGTTTGAAGAATTTGGAACAGTGATACCACGGAAAAAACGGGAAGATCTCAGGTATCGCTGGAAACTAAGCAACCTTCTCACATTTCTCGCGGATACAGAGACTTCGATTTCAGAATTTGCTATAAAAAACAAGAAAAAAAACACTGTCTCTAAAAAACCTTTATCAAAAAGACAAGTGCTCAGGGAAGTTTGGTATAAAGATAATGCACTTTTTTTGAATATCAAATATTTCAGCAAAAATACAGATATTTTTATTAATAATAAATACAGAGCCATGGCTTAGAAAAAATATGTTCTGTGTAAGCATCCTGTGAAGAAAAAGAGATACTTAAATCATAGCTGCAACTTAACTTTTTAAGGAACTCTGTTATTGAAAGGACAAAAATATTAGGGATATTGTTTAAAAATACATACAATACTGCAAATAAATTATTTTTCGAAAACTGCTCTCACATATACGCATCTAATCCATGTCCCTAACAAATCACCTTAGATGGTATGTGCACCACCAAGAGAGTATCAGAAATTGAGTGTTGATACAGGAGATAGAAGTAGGCTTTGTGCGAGTACAGATTACTTTTACACAGTTTAGAGCTCAGAAAATCTCTCTACTAGGCTGAAATTTTAAACACACTCAAGTAATTCTGGTGCTTTTGCAAGTAACTACACTCTTCTGCCAAACAAGTATGACATTTATGTTCATAGCATATTACTGTTTCCCAGTATGGTGAAAAGAACAGAAAATTATTTCAGCCTCTTTTCAAAGATTAATCCAAATATTTTGCTTTATTTTTATTAGGTTAACTGATTTATACAAATGACTGATACTAGTTTATTTCCAATTCCACTTGACATGCCTGAAGTGTTTTAGAAACCCCAACATCAAACTACACATAGCTACAGATCCTTTGCAGCAAGCCAGATATTCTCATTTTGAAATACACTAGGCCGAACTTGGCCTTTACTTTCTTTTCAACAGTGTCCCCAGTAGCAGTTTTATATAACCAACAGAAAGCCAATAATCTTATCTCGATATTCACTCATCCTGCCTGAAATGACTCATGTTAAAAAATAGAGATATTAAGTAAGGAACTCAATGCCAACATGCTCTTTTTCAAAAATGCGGATCGTCAAAACCAGTATGATCCTAACTCTGGAGTACGGATCTCTTGTCCTTCCAAGAACAAGGCACATTAGAGGTTGGTGAAGCAAGGAGTTACAACTTTTGTTCTTAAAGTCAGTCTAAAATGTTGCACAGGAGGTGTGGCCTTATTGACAATCTCAGCTAAAAGCCTCAGTGATTTCTAGTGACCGCAGCTCAATTGTATGTAAGATAAATCTTCATCCATTTAAATTCTCCCTGCAGTAGTTCCAATTTACTTTCTGTTCTATGCTAGCTCATTAATATATTAATTAATATATTCATTCCCAAACCACACTAATAACACACCTCTAAACAGAGCTGACAGTGGCATGATCATACAGTATCTAATCAAACACAGCACCATTCCCTACCAACCATCAGTGTTAACAGAGATTAAACTGACAACTGAATGTGCTTTCAGACATGCCTGAAACACTTCATCAAGACACTGAAGTTGAGAGCTAGCACAGACATCTTCACATGAAGTATCCTTCTTCAAGTTATCATTCTCAAGGCCAAGGGCTCTTCCTCTGAAGACACTGGTACCTATAATATATCCCAGTTAAGTAAACAGATGTACTACATATGACAAAGATTGCTTATAAAGTTACATTCATGTGTACAGCAGGCAAATAAATAGATTCTGTCATGCTACATTACTCTACTAATATTTCTAAGCACATTTGTTACCATGAGATTACAGTCTGAGCACTGCCAGCCTGCAGAACAGAGAAGCAGGGAGCAATACAGCTGCTGCTCCTAATGCAGTGTATGTTACAGGTAAGAAGTTTCTCCCCCTCAATCTCGATCCAATCCCATAAGATCCAAATTTCAAAACAGAAATTATAAGGTTGAAAATAAAATAATATCAAATGGTTATATTTAGATCATAAAATGATCTAAAATATCCACAAAGTCACACACAAAAGTCAGGAACTTCATTTAATCTCAATAAAACAAAATATTTAAAGTAGGAAAAATGAGCACTTTTCTGGACACATAGATAATTTTCTTGTTCTCAAGTACTCTTCTACAGATCTATAGTTAACAAAAACCTGGTTCTTTTGTTATGCTACAAATTAAGTTTCACTGTCACAAGTACCCTTAATCTTGGACAGAACATTATGATGTACATACTACAAGTAAAACAGCAGCTCCTGGCAGCAAGGTACACAACAAAACACAGAAATGCAATAATTTGGCAGTATAGCCCTGTGTTCCACCAGTACTTGTATTCGTAAGTCGTTCGGAAGCAGTTGCACATGCTCTTGCTTCAGGATTTTTTCTGATACAGGCACAGAGACAAATGAGTCACTTGGTTTTCTGTGAAGCTGAACCATCATTACTCTTCACAATGTTATTGACACTTATTCGTCTTACAAATATGCTTAAACTCTCTAAATTATCAGTAATTTGTATAGCTCGTAAACCACTACTAGTACATGTTAATCCTACTTTTTCTAGCCCTTGTTAAAAGAAAAAAGCAAAGCCTACATTATTCCAGCTTTCCTAGCAGCAATACTGCTTATTACAGAATCACAAAACAGGTGAGGTAGGAAAGTACCAGATGGGGTTCATCTGGTCAAACTCCTCTGCTCAAGCAGAGCCACCTAGACCACATTGCCCAGAACATTGTCCCAGAGGCTTGTGCGCATCTCCAAGGATGGAGACTCCACAACCTCTCTAGGCACCCTGTGCCTACACTTGGTCACCCACCCTCGCAGTGAAAAAGTGTTTCCTGATGTTCAGGTGGAACCTCCCATGTTTCAGTTTGTGCCCATTGCCTCTGGTCCTGGCACTGGCAACCACTGAAAAGGGCCTGGCTCTGTCCTCCTTGCATCATCCCTTCAGGTATCAGTATACATTGAGAAGTTTCCCCTTGAGCCTTCTCTAGGCTGAACAGTCCCATCTTTTCTCAGTCTGTTCTCATCAGCCCCTTAATCCTCCTCACCCTCTGCTGGAATCTCTCTGCTATGTTCATGTCTCTCTTTTACTGGGGAGCCCGGACTGGGACTCCAGGTGAGGCCTCTCCAGTACTGCATATCGGAGCAGGATCACTTCTGTCAACCTGCTGGCAACATTCCTACTAATGCAGCACAGGATACCATTTGCTTTCTTTGCAGAAAGGGGATATGGCTGGCTCATGTTTAACTTGGTGCCCACCAGGAGGCCCAGCTCCTTTTCTGCTAAGTTGCTTTCCGGATGGATGCCCCCTGCCTGTGCTGGTGCCTGGGGCTGTTCCTCCCCATGGGCCGGGCTTTGTGCTTCCCTTTGAGCTATTATTGCACATGGATAGCCCAAGCTAGGTAATAACACCTTGACTAAATAAATGCCTTTATCTGTTGAATTTGAAATTATCAGAGTAATTTTCAAATGAGAAAAGAGATCTTGAGCCTTGCCATCCGTCTGCAGCTCAGAGCACCTGATTCAGGGGACTACACCAACCCAAGAAGTAAATTTCTCTCTTTAACATTTAAACGTTTTAATTTAAAAGGGAGGCTGAAACAGAAAATAGCTGGCTTTCAAGAGGGTGAGAGGAAGATACGTTCTTCAGCTGCAGGAACACTGATAGCTACTCTGTGCCTACCTTTTCCTTTTCCTAACAGATAAATTATTTTTAAGGATACAAAAACCAAATGCTTCGTGGTTCTGGCAGACCAGCTAAGGCCAGTTCATGGAAAAGACTGGTAAAATGAATGGAAACTTGGCATTTCCCTCCTAGCACATTCATTCCCTTTAGATGCATGATTAATATGAGAATGACAGCCTCCCCTCTTCTACCATGAGTCATGAAACGAGATGCTAATTTCAGAGACCCCACCAAATCAAGGTTCAGTAATGTATAGATCAGGAAAGAAGACTGAAAGAATGAGGAGTGCACTGCATTTGCTCATGAATAAGCATGCTGCAGAAACATTTTTCCTCCCAGCCCAAACATCTTTCCCTTTATTTGGAGACTTCAGTGTACTAAATGCCCTTCTAACATCCAATACTGACCATTTGCTCTCAAGGACAGTTTAAGGACAAATCAGAATGATATAATAAACATCACATTTACAGCCTTGTGAACTGAAAGAGAATGAAAGCAAAGCTGGGATGATGGGCATGTTAAGAAGGACACCAGAGGCCTGGAAGTGCTTTCAATGCAAGGAACCAGAAGGCGAACTGGAAGCCTTTGTGCCTACTCAACAGCAGCTGTCCTATGACATTCTTCTTCCCATTCCTTTGGAAGTTAGAATTATCATCCAAAGTATCAACCCAAGGTTTTGGGGCTTTTTGTTTGATTAAACAAAATTCTTGTTATATTCTTGTCTCTAAGCATCTTAAGTGAGATGCTGGTGTAATAAAAAATTCCTTTCTCTAAAATAACAAAGTAATTCTGGTTACTAATATCAGTTATTTTGCTAATGTGATGCATATATAGCAATAAAATTGCACAAGTCGCCTTCATGCAACAGATTTTATCTGTATTCCGAGATACTAATTTTAATCTCTCTTCCCACTCCCAATCTTTTAACTTCATGAAAATCTAAAAAAAAGTTTTAGCACATTTCACAGGGATATTAAATATTTAATTTTCTCATGCCAATGTAAAAATACAAAGTAAGTAAAGATAAGTGATAATCACTTACAGAATCATAATATACTCATGGATTTACTCTCTAATTTTTGTGGGTTTTGTATAGTAAAGACAGTCCACAAAAGGAAGAATGACAATTATGATGTGGTTAATTATTAATGGAAACTTTAAATCCTAGCAGTATACTTCAATTTTCTAATAATGCAAAGATAAAGACTCACATCCTCTGATGGGAATCTGGTCAAAACAATGGTAACCATCATTAAGAACTCTACCTCCATTTCTTCCCTGCTACAGCCCAGATGGAAAACAGAAAATTATCCATGATAAGAAGCACTGAGTTTTGCTACATACCAATAGAAAGAGCATAACTGAAAATGTTGGGTATCACTGCCACTAAAAAAAAGGAATTTTTTTAAAAAAAATATTTGAGACAATGGATACTTCTTATGTTTGAATGCAAAATCTGAACTTTTAGATGCACAGGCCCACCAGAGGAGGCTTTTTCCCAAAAAATATGAAGGAATTATCTTCTTTTAATGGAAGTGATCTCTCACAATTTTTCCATATTAACCCAACTGCACATTTATCATTTTTACACAGCAGATACTATCACTAAACCTGACATATCATCTGATTTTTCCACTACCTGCAAATATTTGTTGGAAAGAAATATTCCATTTCACATGCCAATTACAACTGTCTTTCTAAGGATGCACCTTTCTAAAGATGCATCTTTCCAGGATACAAATAATTTTCAATTTATTAATAATTTGAAAGTATTATCTAGCATTTCACACCACTAGAGGGACCCATAAGCATTCTAATCTAACATCTATTCCCATCAAACCATTAGGAAATGCACTATATTAGATCCATGAACATTTTTAAAAAAAATTAAGTCCTGCTATTTAACTTTCCTGTATGTTTACAACTCATGATTTGAATTTTAAAATGTTTTTACGACATTCAGTATTCAAGTTTTATATAAAACTAGGACTTCATTTGAAAGTTACAATTTTAGTAAGGATTTTAAAGTTACACAAAAAGACCAATTTAGACTATTGGAGTCGAAATTATCTCATTATACTTCCTATTTTCCTTAGAACTACTTAAAAGCCCTGTTTACCATCATTGAAAGGCACTAGACTCCTGCTTAAAAAAAATATTAAGCCATACTGTTTTGGTTTTAATGTACAACATATAACTATATATGTACACATTCGTAAACATTTTTGATTTTCAAAATAACTTCCATTATTTCCGTTATTTTCCAAATAATACTGACTGTTGGAAAATATGCTGTGGGTTAAGGATTAGTGAAATAAACATGGTTTTGCAAGTGGCTTGCAGGTGAGTGGAATCAGAAAAAAAAATTTAAGTTTCAAGAAACTCTAGTAGTACCACAACTCTTAAAAACTCTGGTGGTTTTCAACGGATGCTCCCTGATGGAGGCAAAGTGCTAGGCATCACCACCACCGAAGATAACTTCTTTTCTGAAGGATCTCAGAGAACAAAAGGATGTCACTGCCTTAGCAAATTACTGAGCCACAGAATCATAGAATAATTTATGTGATAAGGGACAGAAGAGACTTCTGAAAGTCCATTAGTCCAATTCTTTGCTCAAAGCAGAGCTAATTTGCAAGAAATTACTCCAAGTGAAGGGATTAAACTACTTCAGTATGAAATAAGTGCCAATTCTCCAATGGCAATGTAAGTCATTGCACAGCAGTAGAAGTCTAAAAAAACCACCATGAAAAGGTATCTACAGGACTTTACTAATTCAGTAAAGTCAGAATTTTGGCCCATCTTTGTATTTCTGTAAACACCTCCAGAAAGATATGTAATTAAGTGACTTAAACAATGCCATTCCTGTGCTGGAATGAGTAACATTTTGCAATAATCTCAGGACTAGGAAACTACATACAAGGCAGTCTTTCCATACTAATTTAGTGAATCATAAGCCCAGCAATCCTGCAGTTGTGTTTCTGGGGTTTTTTTAACCTGACTCCACTAACTGGGCAAGACAAGTCTGCAGCTCACAACAGCATACTGTGAACTAAAAAACTTCACTGAAGCTAAATATTTAGAGGAATATCATCAGAACACAAATATACAAACTATATACAAACACAGCCTTTATAAAATGGGTTATGCCGTGTTAATCGGGATACTGATGCTCCTGAAGAACACAACACATAATGGTTCCACTCTTTTCCCAAAAGGATAATATACTCCAGACCGTTGCCAAATAATTTTCTTGCTGTCTCTCCAGAAAAACCCACCTTTCTTCGGTGTCCTAGAAATCTTCAGCTCTACAGTAAAGGAATGACAGAACCCTCAACTCATCGTTTTTGTCTGTTTTTCATCACCAGAAATAAAAGAATAATTGAACAGTAACCCATCACGGTTAACAGAAAATAATTTCCTTTACCAGTCTATATGACTGTCATACAGAAAGTCAAACTGGGAGCAGAGATGAAAACAAAAGAATTCTCACATATTTTCTACCAAATTGTCCAGCATTAAAAAAAAAGCCTTTCCAAATAAGATACTTGGAGAAGGAACACATTGGAGAGGTTCAAAAGAAAAGGAAAAAAAAAATAGAATGTTATCTCTGTCTTCTTCTAAGGTCAAACTTATGCCAGCAATGAAACACAGAGTGGGCTGTACCTGTGCAAGACTCTAGAGCACAAATGCTGTTTTACAGTGGCTTGGAAAGAAGAAACTGTAGGTAAAACAAACATCTAGAATAACGAAAGAAAAAACCAAACCTGCTCTGTATTCTCAAGTAGCACTTTTTATCCCCAGATCTTCCTTAACCAAGCTCACTTCAAGCTCACTCTTTTCATTTGGCCAATACAGCTGTATTTAGAGCATTTTCTGTGATTTTTCTTTGTGTGACAGCATTCTCCACACTAAATCAAAGTCAGAATTTCTCTTGCATTGTGGAACACAATTTATTTGAATAATCTCAATTGTGAATAATTAGAAGACAATTTCAGAATTGCATCATTCACAGAAAGGCAGCTTTTGAAGAAATCTCTCACGTACGAGCTTTCTTACTCCTCAGTGATGGTATATTCAAAAGAAAACAAATACTTCAAGCTATGACCGCAGAGAAATATTCTTGCATTACTTTATCCATCGTGAAATTCACCCTTCTTCACAGTAGACTGCTGCACAAGACAGACAATTACTATTAAACATAACCAAAAAGGTAATTCCTCTATTTTCTTGAAACAAAAAAGGGCATTGAAATTCATCTGGACTATGTTTATTTTATCTCAATCTCTAGATGGTATCATCAAAAGCATCATTAGCTGCTGTTACACAAGGATTTTTCAAATTGTTTCAGGCAATCAATTTGGATTTGCACTCTTTTATCTTCTTTGAATTCTGGCCTCTGAGCCAAGGGAAGTCTAAATTCATTGTTCAAGATAAACCTTTCCCAGTGATTTGTGACCTAAGAACAGGAGAGTTAAAAACATCCCTACAAGAGGTATATGCTAATATTTTTGCCAGATCTCAGAGTATCTTATATTGTATTCCACAAACTGTAATTTCCAAGTAAACAGTCTGGAAGTTGTATAGTAAACTGTAATTTCATCATGTATTTGCACTCTCAAGAAACAGAATTAGATTTATCCATCATCTATAAAAAAATCTCTTCCTTCTTTCCATTCCCCCTAAAAAGACTCCATACATGGCTAAGGAGAAGAACCATCTAAGTTTCAATGAAGTCTTAAGTTTCCATCATATTGTTTTTCTCCTACGTGAAGCATTATACTGTATGCAAGCAACTATTTTCTTCAAAACTGAGCATTCCTGAACGTTACCAAACACATACCAATTAACTCAAAATCCCTTCTTTTTAAGATATTTTGACTCATGGATGTGACAGATTCGGCTATCTGTAAAACACGAAACAGAGCCCCATGTGCTGGCAACATCATCATCTCCCCATAGAAGCATGCTCAGATGAGACCGGCATGAGAGAATTCTAAAAACCTTTTGACAAGATCTTACTTATTCTGGGCCAGGCACAATAGGAAAAGCAAGAAGAAAACCATGTTTCTTCTCTGCAAAACCAAAGTATTCATTTTTCTATCTGGTTCTTCCAGACTATATCCAACATCCCTTTCCTCAAAAGGGAAGCTTAAAAGCATTAATTTCAGCTGTATCTGCATAAGACATTTCTCAATATTTTTTCTATTATCTTAATTATTCATTTGATCTTTATTCATTTTGGCTTCACTTCCTCACTACAATATATTGTACATGTCACTGTGCATACTCACTGTTTTGGGTTTTTTTCAGGTGAAACAGTGAATAATTAGGGCATATTATATATGCCTTTGTGCATGCTAGAAACACCTCAAACAAGCAAAATTCCTTAAGGGTATTTGTGTATATACACACACACACACATATATGTACCTAAAAAAATAGACATTACTGACAACCTCTCAATAGCAAGAGAACAAAACCTAAAACTTTATTGCTGGTTTACTATTTCTGAAAAAGGGAGTATTTTTACCCTGTCATTTATCAATTCTTCTACCAAGGATTTTGTTTCACATTAGCTTTTATTAACATATTCTGACAACACTGAAGACTGATTTACTGTCTACGATGTCTCGAGTAATGTAAAGAAAATCTCAAAGGTATTAGTGTAAACCACAGCCTCTTTGTAAACCAGAAGACAGCAAGAGTGATTATAACTTTTTCAATAACTTCCCTGAAAACCAACCAGTACATGCTGCATTCTCACAGCAAACTGCAAAATTCCCTTCTTGTTTCCTGTGGAGTGAAAAGCAGATCCAGTGCTCTACAGTCAATTCAATAAAGCATTACAGTGCATGCATTTTACTGTACAACAGTGAACTCAGAGGAAGAAAGTTGTGTGGCTGCTCTCCCCTTTGCAGAAATCGTGGATTTGAGACGCTATCTTGAGTTTATGCCCATGGTCCCACACAGGCATAACCAACAGAACACAGTCCCATTAACTGATGACTCAACATTAACCAATTGCCAACCAGCTAGAAGAATATAATCCTGACTTTCCCCACTCACCAGAAAGCAGTCTTGTTGAAACAAAAATTTGTTTATTAAGCTATTCCTCTTGGTAGCTCCTGCAATTACTTATAAAAAGGTGGAATAACAGATAATGTAGAAGGAAAACTACCATCCAACAAAGTTAGCTTGATCATCAGACAAATCCTGCATTTTAATAATCTTCAGAATATGACTCCCATTCCACTGTCTAACAACAATATTTTTCCAACCATCTTCCTAAAATCAAATTTCCTAAAAGTGACTGTTGAGAATACTTCTAGACAGGTTAGAAACTTGAATATTCATGTATCAATTACAGAATTCTGGGATGAAGATACAGATGCTGAGCTTATAAAGTCTAAGAAGATACTAAAGTGATCTTTAGAAGTGATGACAAACTTTATTTTGGCAACACTAGTTGAAGTCGCAAGTTAAAATAGTGTTATGAAGCAAAGTAATACATTTAAAGTTCAGTACTCTTCCAACCTACCAGTTAAATACTGGGTTAAGAGCCTATCAATAAAATATTAGAAAAGAGACTGGTCAGCATATTATTAGCTAAACCTCCTGAAAGACATTCAACTTCTCCAAATACCATTGACAGAAAAAGAAAACAATGCTGAACAACCCAAGTTGGCTACGCAAAACACAAAACAGCAATAATGCTTCAGCACTGTGACAGACAGCCACTACGTAAGTCATCTGCAAAACACATAAGCAATGATAACTGGAAAACATTTAGAACCACAGAATAAAGCTAGTGGATAGCAGAAGAAAGTTACAGTGAAACTATGCAAACACAATGGAGGAAGCATGTCCATGCATTACTGATGTTCAGGATACAGCTGTGGTGGGGAGAAAGAAAAGAAAAGGCAACATTCAGATGGTTTAGTCTGCTTCAGCTGCAGAGGAGACCCTTTCCTGTTCAGTATTTGCCCCAGGGAAAGAAGAGCTGACTGACTCCTCTCACATGTTATTGCTCATACGGGTGAATATTTTTCAGTCATTGGCAAAATCAACTCCTTCTGAAGTAACCAGGAGAGGGCAGGGAGAATATCCTGAAAATTAGGTCAAGTCTGATTCCTGCAACCTCTCTCTACTTGCAGTCTCATAGCGCATTACTAAATCTCTTTTGCTTAAAACAAGTAAGGAAACACTGACCAGGACTAAATTAGCATTGCAGAGATAAAGATAACATTTTATGGATTTTAAAAAAAAAAAAAAAAAAAAGACTCCCACATTTACATAAGTTATTAGATAACCTACTGATGTGGTGAGAGATGGGGCTGAATTCCTGACTTTGAAAGAAACTCCACAATGTAGCAGGAGCTTGAAGGCAAAGAGCAACCCTTCAACAAGCTACAGTTCTGAAGTGCAAAAAATCTGACTATAGTAAGACAACTCTGAAAACTAACATAGCAGCCTGACTTGAGAGGGAAGTTAAGGGCAAAGAATTTTTTTGGGCCTCCTAGCAACATTTTTTACTGTCTTCAGACACCACAGTTGATATAGCTAAAAGCTGGTGGCTGTGTCTGAACAAGTAGCGGCAAGGAGAAAGGGTGTGGAAGTCCTTCTCCTGATTAGTCATGATCTGCCTGACCCAAGATCATCAGGATGGAAAGAAACTGTGTGTGATGAGGACCATAGAAAACAGTTAATTTGACAACAGCAATAATAGCATATGTTGTCTTTTAACAGGTAATTCTTTTAATAATTCAGTTAGTGTTTTTCACATCAGCATGAAATGCCACATATATATATATATATATATACAAAAAGACATAGTTATGTACTTCATAAACT